>PVJI01026216.1:0-19305 GCA_004026765.1 Micronycteris hirsuta
GGAAAACAGAACAAAGAGAACAAGAGATTAAGAGTTGCAAAGTTCTTTATGTGCAGATGAGCACAGTTCATTCCATAAAGCAACTGATGGTCTGGTACGCATCAACCTGGCTTCACGTCATCCTGGTTTAACGTCATCCAGCCTCCATGGTTGAAGGTCAGCAAATCTGCCCAAGCAGGAATGCTTGAAGGCCAGGGTCCATGTCTTTTGAAACTAGTTCAGAGTCTTATACAAACATGCTTCTCATCTATAAGTTACAATTAGTCAGAGTCTGCACTTACAGAAACAATGTCAAGAGAATAGTGGGGTGGGTTAAAATTTTCCACTGTTAAAATAACATTCTCAAACACTTTGTGGATCTCCTGTTTATGCCAAGAGTGTCTATGGCGTTAGGAAAGGTCCTCCATAGATCTTTCCTGGATAACTCCATACATCTCTTCCTGGCTTCTGCTGGGATGGTTGAGTAGATCATGCCTTATCTCTTCAGCATAAGATTGTTCAGTTATACCACTGACTGTCCTTCCAGAACAGCCTTTCTCACTATGAATTTCTTAATTTTTGCACCTTTTGAAATCTGGACAGACTAAGAAGCTCCCAAGTCATCAAGTGCTGGTTCTATTTTTGCTGGTTCTCTTTGTTCTCACATTTTACTTGAAACTGCAAGGAGAAACTATAACACTGTGCTAAGAAATCTCTTTAGCCCGTTTTATTACTTATAAGTCTAGTTTCCACACAACAGTAAAACAGCCAAGTTTTCTATTGTTATAAACAAAGATCACCTTCTCTTTAGTTCCCAGCAACATGTTCATCATTTCCTTTCGAGAGCTCACCAGAAATGCCTTTAATGTCCATCTGTATGCCCACCAAGAGTCTCTTCAAGCCAGTCTAGGCTTCTTCTATTTTCCTTCTCAAACTTCTTCCATTCTATGCCTTTCCCCAATTCTACAGCCACTTGCACATTTTTTGGTACTTGTTAGAGCAGTACCCCATTCTCTGATATGAAAGTGTGTACATATTAGTTTTCTAGGACCATTGTAACAAATTGCTATGAACTTATGTTTAAAAAAAAAAAAAGAAGTTTAATCTCAGTTCTGAAGAGTTCTAAACCAAGGTGCCAGCACGGCTATGTTTTCTGTGAGTACTCTAGAGGAGAATCCTATGTTGCCTCTTCCAGCTTTTGGTGTCTTCAGAGTTCTTCAGTTTGTAGTTGCATAATTCCAATCTCTACCTCCATCTTTACATGGCCTTCTCCTACTCAGTACATGTCTTCTCCCTCTTCTGCTTCTTAAGTACGCATTATTGGATTTAGGGTGAGTCCTGAACCAGGATGACTCCCTCCATCTTGAGATCTTTAAATTAATTAAAGACCCCCTTTTTAGGGGCCACTGTTCAATCCAGTATAGTCCCTAACACATTTAAGGCCCCCAAACTGGCCTGATTATTAAAATATACTTTATTGGCTTTTCTCCTTTATTCACGTGCCCATTTGTTTTTTAGGATCACTTTCTAAATAAAATATCTGAACTCTGATTCTTGTCCCAGTACCTGTTGTGTTCTTTTTTTTTTTTTTTCAGATGTATGTGTGGAGGGGAGGAGGGGAGTCCAACTAAGGCATACAGGTGAAATACATTACATAAACATAATATCACAAAAAAGTATGAGAAGGCAAATGGATTTAAAATAGTCAAAGGTCTTTGCATCACCTGGGATGTTGTAAAAGTACTAATTTATGCTTGTTTTAATAAATGAAAAATGAATGTTCTGATCTCTATGGGAATAACTAAAATGAAGAATAAAATGTATAACATAGTTAATACAGGAGAAAATTTGAACATAATATCCTTGATTTTTTTCTAAAAGAAGACACAAAAGAAAAGAGAATAAGAAAAGATAAAAAAAAACTAGAAGCCAAGTAAGATAATGTAAATTTCAACACAAATATTTCAGTAAACATATCAAATATAAATATAATTACTACTCCAATTAAAAGATAGATGCTGTCATGTGGTTAAAAAACCAAATCCATATATATGCTGTTATCAGAAGTACACCTGAAAGATAAGAACACAGAAAAGTTGAAAGGAAAAAAAAATGAGAAAAGTCATAGGCTAAAATCTGTAAGTAAACTGACATAGCTGTACGAAGCATATAAAGTAAAAGGTTAGGCTATATCATTGCTAGGGATTAAGAAAGACATTTTGTACAGGCAAAATATCAATCTACAGGGAACAACTTGAAGTTCACAGACAGCTAAAAAAAGTTTGTTCAATTTCTATTTTACCAAGCAAAAATATTAGGGAAGAAAAAAATGATTACCATCTTCTATTACCATCCATTTTACAAAAGAAAAAGCTTTTGTAATGTAAATAAAAGGGAAATATTCTGAGAATAAAGAACAATCCTTTAAGGAAATAAATTTACAAAAAACTCACCACATTGCCTATATTGTTTTTATTTCATTACAGATTATAAAAACAAACTTTTTACAATCTCATCAGTATTTTGAAAATTCTGCTATCCTGACACTCTTCTCCATCAAAAACAATTAGCTTATTAGACTATTCATATTTTGCAATAATATAAGGAATCACATTCTAATGAAATAGTAGCCACACGGCAATACTGAATCTGATTTTTCCATATTTATGTCTAATTTTCATTTTTAAAATAAAATCTCCTTAACTCCCCTGACAGGATATTTGAAGCTTCTGACATTTTTTGGTTTGTTTGTTTCATACCTAGAATTCAATACAAGCAGTTGTTCTGACTCCTGGCTTTCACACACAAACTCTACCTACCTCGTCACAGTGGCGTCCAGCCACGTCCTTCGATTCTCAATGCCAAAGTTCCAGTGCTTTCTAAATAGACCCAGGTTTGATATGTTTATTTCATAATCTTTATTTTTTACAATTTATATAGCTATATATTATAGAATTTAAGAGTTTGGTGTTGTGTATCTGTGTCTTTTTACATAAATAGGACCACACAGTGATCTTTCTAGTTGAACTATATTATCTCTGAGATACTTCTGAATGGAGACAAAATTGACCATTACATGTCTGTTTGTTTCCTCCTTTCAGGAGTTGTCTTACTAAGCAGTTATCTTAGACGTTCCTTTGATATGTCTAAACTTTTGTTTCCAGCCAGCAAAACAAACCATAAGGTAGATTTCAATGTTCTATCTGAATCAAAAATCAGAGTATTAATTAAGAAGGGGGAAGCATTGAAGAGATCATATATTTCTAAAAAGTATAATAACCTGCCTATCTGACTACTATTTAAGCAGGAGTACCACCATCCATCTTAATCACAAAAAATGTTTTCATGATTACTCTAGTTACTTGTCATTCAACTGCCTAGCTTGAATAAACTTGCCTGGAAAATAAACTACTTCGTTCTGTGATTTGTGATGTGGTTTTAAAGTCCATACAGTCTCATGGTGTTTAAACAGTTCAAATTAAAATGTAAGTAATTAGCCCTGGCTGGCATAGCTCAGTGGCTTGAGTGCAGGCTGTGAACCAAAGGGTCTCAGGTTTGATTCCCAGTCAGGGCACATGCCTGGGTTTCAGGTCAGGTCCCCAGTGGGGGCCACGTGAGAGGCAATCACACATTGATGTTTCTCTCTCTCTCTTTCTCCTTCCCTTCCCCTCTCTAAAAAAAATAAATAAATATAAAATATAAGTAGTTAACAGAAGGGGACTTGACTTTGGGCGGTAAACACACAATAAAATACACAGATGATATACTATAGAATTGGACACCTTAAACTTATATAATTTTATTAAGCAATGTCACCACAATAAATTCAGTAAAAATTAAAATGTAAACAATTAAGCACTGCATTAAATTATTTATCGCCATTTTCTCTTCTTCGAAGTTCCAAACTCAGATTGTCTTATCTTTTATAAATTTATGTTGGCATCAGTAAGTTTTTAGAAAAATCACACTGAACCAAATTCATTTTCTGGGAAGTGGCCCAGCATTGCTCTTAGTAGATAGCAAGACTTCTTCTTCTTTTCCTGAATAGTGTTTCTGTTTCGGGGTGATAAATGTGAGAACATTACATTTATTGACCACCCCACTATGCTTAAGCATATCAATAAAATACTTGCATGCCTTTATTTTATTCAATTCTTTAAATATCCATATGAGATAGGTATTTTCCCAGGCTTTAATAGATGACAGAACTGGACTCAGAGAACAAAGTCATTTCCTTCAGATCCCTCAAAACTTAGTTTGACCTCACCATATTTTGCATGCGATATGGGCAGTTGAAGGATGAGGTAGAATTGCTTCACGGGAATTGTTGTCATCCCATTTTTAAAAATCTAGTCTGAATCCCCTGTCACTTTTATCTTATCTATTTGTCTGTGCCCTCATCTCTTTGCGTCCTCAAAACTGTTGTTTTCTGCAGCAAGTCTGAATGCTTTCTGTTTGTGCTGTGGGGTTTGGACACCCAGGAATGAAGGCATGGCGGGCTCTTAGACTCCTAGATTGCTCAGGTCTAACAAGAATAATATTGACCTCGCCAGTAAGCTCAGGATCTACTCGAGATGCAGTGAATGATGGCAGGCCACCGTAGTCTTCATTGGCTTACATGTCCACCAGCTCATTTATTCTTTCATATCTGGATGACAGCGTTCTGTACACTAGATGCTGAATGAAGCCACAGTCTCTATCCCCATTTATTATTCCTTCAGATTAAATAACTCTCCCAAATTTTATAATAGAGGTTGTATTAGTATTATGTCAAATAAAAATTTATTGAACAAATATTATAATATAACTTCCAAAGTATTCTACCGCTTCTCAATTATTTCTTGGGTGGGAATTGCTAAGCTTTTTTCCTTGCGCTGAGTTTTCATTTTTTAAAAGATGTTGCTCTTCTGTTACCATTCCAACATTTTGTCCACATCCTGAAAAATAATCCTGAAAGTTTTAAAAAAATTTTTATCCTCTCTCCATGCAGCCTCACATCCCATGACAGGCCATGGAAGTTACCACCTACAATTATTGTGCTCCCGCACAGAGCTCGATATATACCAATGAGAACTTCCAAAGGACATCTGACAGATGCTGAGGGAAAGGAGCAGGAAATGACAAATAGCCTGCGTCTATCATAGTATTCGTATGCACATTTTTCACCTGTTTCTTTGTTCTTAAGTCTTCTATCTGCAGGTGGCCATGGCCACGACCATACTTCAAAGACTTTCACCAGCAGTGTCTTCCTTTCTATGGTGCCTCAGTTGCTCTCAACCCTTCCCCCAACTTTGATTTTACATGTTGTATGTGTTAAACATGGAGGTTTTAAGCCAGTTCCTAGTTTCTTTAAGGTCCTATGCTTGTGTAATGCACTGATTAGGATGAGTGGACTTGGGAGCTTTGTCCCAGGGAAAGGATACAGTTGAAGGTCTGCTTGTTCTGAGAGTGTCTACTGTGATGGAACAGTCACAAAGAAAGAAGGAAATGTTGTCTTTGGCACAGAAAGCCCATTCAAGCGGCCTGGAGCTGGTTCAGAGACAGTTCCTCAAGGGCCCTTTCTAACTGGGAGGCACCCTGCTGCCCTGCACCTAAAGGTGAGTACCCACAGCTCCGAAACAGGACAGGTCAGCCTCCCAACCGGACTAAATATCACCACTTCTGTTGAGTGTGATTTCTAGTTCTTTCCCTTGTGGTGTCATTAAAGAGAGTGTTTCGTGATACTGAGGAAGATTGAATTACAGAGCTGGGATGATTTTGTAATTCAGCCATTCAGTGACTCAATTTTTTACTTAACCACAAATAAATTTGGTAAGGCTGGGTAAAAGCTCTCTCTTTTTTCTCAACAACAACAAAAAAATCAAGAGACTGAGATTTGGAAAGATTGCCATGTTTTAGGGCCATTTATTGTCTTCTTTTTGCTAATTTTTGAGGGGATTCATTATTGCATCAATCTTTTACATTGGTGTGTGGCTATATAAAATCACTGTGCAATGATATTTCCCCAAAGATTCCAGGTTTCAGGCTAATGTTGCTGGACATCACAGGCATCCCTTTTAAAGAAATAATATAAACCCAAGGACTGGATTTTTGCAAACATTTAAATTTATGTAGGATATTTATTTTTTAAAAACTCTGTTGAATGCATTTTATATTTAACCTTTCCTTCCTTCCTTCCACCCTACCCACCTCTTTCCTTTTTTTCTAGTTCTTTCTCTCTTTCTCTGCCCACCCCTGTGACCTCATACACAGGTTATTTCAGGAGCCGGGACATTCAGTTCTATTGACCTGTTGTTTTTTTCATTATTCATTTGGTTTCTGTATTTTTCCATGTACGACTACTTTCACTTTTTTAAAAATTGAGAAAAAAACAGTGTTGTCAGTATCAATAAATCTGCATCCAGAGAGAGTCACTTCCTATCAAGATTTCAAAAGTGCTTCATGGTTTCCCGATCTCCTGTCTGTGCTAATCAACACTGACGCTTCACATACACGGGACACGCGATGCCAACTCCTAAACCAGCCCTGTGCTGCATTTCATTTGAGGAACGAGAACCTAAATCATTTATTTATGACTGTACAAAGTCCTGTTGTTGAGCTGGTCTGAGCCAGATGGGAGAGGCTGGACAGGATGATGGTTGCATTCTGAGGGAAAGGAGGGAGGAATTTCCCGCAATAAATTAAATAGCCTAATTTGACCCTCCACCAGTAACATGATAACCAATTAATACATTAATGGACAGGGATTATGCTGTCTGGTTTTGGAAAATAGAAACTGGGAGTCAATTCCACTTAAATGCTCTTTGGGGCATTTTTTTTCCTTTTTCCTGTGTAGCCAAAACCAAGTACTTGGATAGCAATAAAAATTGTAAAAGAAAGACTGTGAGACCAAATTGGTTAAAGTTTGTAATGTTTCTTTAACCCTCAGACAGGAAGTGCCGAAAGTATTAATTGCCTGACACAATAGTTACATGAAATGATGAAAGAAATGTAGTAATTATCCCATTTTCTATAAATTTCATTTCTCCCAGTTTAAACCTTAGTAGTATTTTATTTTTTATTCTTGAGAGCTAATCCATGTGGCATGGCTTACTTTACCTATACAACACGTCTATTCATTCACAGCAGATGATACATGTGGTAGTCTCTCCTCAAGGTTTTTAAAGGGCATTTTTAGCCCAAAACACAAAAGTTATTGCTTTGTAATAATATATAATTTATCAAACCCCAGCTTTTAGAACACTTTAAAAGGAAAGAGAAAGCTACACATATTTAGCAACTCATGTATACAGATGTGGTAATGATAATCTTATTACTTAATAGTGATTATTGAGTTGGAATTCATCTTCTGCACTTAACATTGCAAGTGGCTTGGCCTGGCCGGAGTGGAATGAGAATTGTGCTTTCATAAAATGGAAACTGAAATAAAATTTCTCCTTGAGCATAAACCACTACATATATCTAACTCCCAAATATTTGGAGGAGGAAGGCGAGTCAATACTCTGGAGACAATGGACATGATTAAATATGATTAAGTATGATTTTTTTTAAATTCTTACAAATGTGGACCCCAATGAAGGCTGGCCTCTGATGAGTCCCACTGATTTAATTTGGGCATACTGTAATTTGCTGGGCTGGAGTAGAAACAGTAATTCAGTGAGGCCATCATAAGCTCATTAGAAACACACTGAGAACACTTAATGGTGCACAGCCCACAGCTTTTTGCATCCATTTTATCGTGATTCCCTCTTGCCAAGCCGGCCGCTTACTGTGCCATGCTGCTGATAGTATGGTCGTTTGCAAACACCCCAGAAAATAAGAGGTATTTTTAAAACAAGATTGACGTCACCAAGAAACAGATAAAGCAAACATTTCATGAGTGTGCAGTGCACTGTTAGGATAAAAATCTTCTCATGTATTGTTAATCATGGTAAGATTGGTTGGCTGTTAAGTATTGTATAGTACAACTAATCAAAAGCTCAAACATCTTACACAATGAAACAGAAATAATTACTCTCCCTCAGCTTCTATTGTTTCCTGTCTCAGTCTTCCCTGGACTAATAAAAGGCTTAATTTTAAATTGCATGAAGGCAATGTCAGCATTACAAAGAAATACAATGTTCAGCTGCTTTGCTCACCATCAGGTAAAACACAAAATGAACTAGACTTTAATAGGCTAAAGTTGAGCGAAGCCAAAACAAACCTGGAAGACCCCTGCATTCTCACACACCAGGCACTTTTTTTCTCTTTACCCGTAATTTATATGACCACATACAAAAAACCTGGGTTCTAACATCCTCACCTTTGAGTTGAGAATGTTCTGATAAGGTGTGAGAGCGCCAGTTATGAGGTGTATGCATCTGTGCTTATGATATCAGCCATGCACAGTGGGTGATTTAGTTCAAACGTGGGACCTTTATTCTGATACTTCACAGGAAGAATAGGGGAAGGGGAGGCCAAGGGAGAGAGTGCTTAAAGGCATCCTGCATTCAAATATATGGGTTATTTCTCACTTTTACTGTCTTCAAAAGAACTAAGATAAATTTTCAATCCAAAAACTTGTTTTTGAAGTTTCAGTTTACTCAAAAGAAAGTACCAACATATAAATATATGAAGACGAACAATTCTACTGAAATCTTTTGAATTGTGGATTTTGAAACATAAGTTGACTCAGATTTCAAACAGAAACAGCCAAAAATAATTAGGAATGTTTGTGCATTAATCAGTTAATATATATCAGTCTAAATAACCAAAATGCCACAGGAGTTTGGGGATATTTGATCCTTTTTATTTGTTCTTTTTTTTAAGATTTTATTTATATATTTTTAGAGGGGAAGGGAGGAAGAAAGAAGGAAGGAAAAGGAAGGGAGGGAGAGAAACATCAATGTGTGGTTGCCTCTCACATGGCCTCCACTGGGGACCTGGCCCGCAACCCAGGCATGTGCCCTGACTGGGAATTGAACTGACAACCCTTTTCTTCGTGGCCCACTCTCAGTCTATTGAGCTACAACAGCCAAGGCTGTTTATTCTTTTATATAGACATAAATATATTAATTACTCACTGATTTCTAGCTTAAAATGCAGTAAATAACATCTGAAAGAATTACAATCAATTATTTGTTTAAAGCCACGCACAGTAGTGCCACGAAGTGTGAGAGAACAACTCCATGCTGTCAGGCAAGGAGCCTGGGTTGGACAAGTCACTTCCACACTCCAGGTCACTCTGGTGAAGGGGTTACCCCTGCCTGGCTGGTTACGAGAATGAGAGGAGCCAGACCTGGCACACCGATAGTGTTCAGCAAACTGTAGGTCTGATCATCGAAGCAGGAATGGGATAGTACAGGCCTTGTACTATGTCGTGCGTTTCTCCTCCGTCCTGCCCACTTACCACGCTGCCACCAGATTTTTCTAAACCGTAATTCTGTTCATGTGACTTTTCTGCTCAAAGTTATTTGCCTATAGTCACAGTTTTCAAAAAATTTTTGATAGAAAATGCCTTTAAAATCCCTAAATATAAAATAAGTAAAAAGTACTATTTTAATACTATAAATGTTATAAACTTAACTTTGTAATATATACTTATTACAAGGCAAGAACACAAGAACAGTGAGATTATTTTTTAAAATATTAACAATTTAATATATTTTATAATAATATTCATTCGACAGCTATAAATGATAATGAAATCTGATCCTAGTCTCAGCACGGAAAGAATTTATTTTGGACTTCTGGTTGTACAGAATAGAAAAACTATTGATTCAAAAATGTAAGTACTCATGAGTGATAATAGGTGTTTCTATATAGGTAGATAGATGTTTATAATTTTGTGGTTTAAATGGTTTAACTGATCTGGAAACTTGAAAAAAATAGTGGTAAATGTGTTTATTTTTCAACTGCTTCTGTTTCTTCTGCATTTTGGTGAGAATCAGCACTTGAATCTCTTAGATATTTTTAAGCTTTGTTTTTAGCAAAGACTTTAATAGTTTGCAAACATTTGTTAAAATTTATTTTGATTTAAAATTTGCAGGATCTTTACCCACTCCTGTTTCATATATATTACATTATCATTACCTTTTGAGATTTTTTTCCTTTGGGTAGAATATTTTGGTCTCTCCCTCCCTTTGCTCCTCACCTCTTCCTTCCTTACCCTCTCCTCCCAACAACAATTGTGGTGAGTGTTGTTTTTCTGGAATTTGAAATATCTGAATGCGGCCTTGTTTCCTTCTTGCATATTTATCAATTCTGGGCTAGGCACAAAATTCCGAGAACACGGTTCCTTTCCTCAAACTCTGTCTTTTAAATTCCAGTGTCGTGGATGAGAAATTTGATGGCAGTCTATCACTTTGCTTTGTTCTCTTTTTCTCTCTCAAGGAACTTACACTAATTTTTCTTTGTCTTAGGAGTTCAGTATTCTGTTGCTTATGCTTTAGTCTTCATTTGTCTTTTTGCCAAAATTTAACTGGCACATGGTGAGCCTCTTCCATTTGAAAATTCAAATTTGGCCATTGGGAGCACTTGCATGTTGGTCCCTGCATTCCCTTGCCATGTCCCATTTTTCTTTTTTTCTTATGTTTTCCTTTTTAATTTGTACCTTATTTTCTGGTAGGTCAAAATGCTTTAGGTTTATCTTGTATATTGGTTGTCCTAGAATAAGGCATTTGTCTAAAGAACACTGGTTTCCTTAATTGAAGAATGATGTTAGAAACCAAGACCTGGGCACTGTGAGTGCATATTGCTGTAAGAATGCTTCAAGGTCCTCTTAGTAAACAGAGCTACGAAATGTATACAGACCACGTACATGCAAATGCCTCTCGTTATTTCTGTAGCCATGTATCTGCAGCTGTAATAAACTAAACATGAGCTCATACCCATGTCTCTGACTTAAATGCAGTACAACGTGGTTTGTTGCAGCATTTCCCCCTGCTTTGCAGTCGGTGTCCTCTCCATCATTGACAAATTTGGCTCCTACCAGCCACCATCCATTTATTTATTTAAGTCCATTATATTTACGCAGCAGTTTTATAAGTTTGAACCCACACCCCAGAAAAGCATTTTTAATCATTATCAGTGCAATTATTTTAAGCAAAAAGACTGTTTTTAAAAGTTCTTTTAGAACAGTTTTACTGTTAGGGTGTTTTGGTATTTAGCTTTACTGATAATAATCTGCTTTATTTAATGCAAGAGTATTTGGGTTTTAGAAAATAAAGAGTAATTATCTCTAGTTTCCTTTGAAATTTTAATATCAGCACTAACTCAAGAACACCAATAATAGAGTCATAGAAATGCTGTAAATCACTAGAACTATCACAAATAATTAAAGATCTGCAATACAAACACCAGGCCTTAACAAATGGACAGTTTTTGTGGCATTAACCAATGGTGTTTTGAAAGACCATATCTTCTTAGTTATTATTACTACCTATTAACATACATTTAAGAAACAACAGGTTTATTTTGTTTTTTATTTTTTCACTCTACCCTTTTCCCATCATATCAGCTGTGATATGGACCGGGCAGTGAGTTGAACTGGAGGTGACCACGGGTATTGTGGGCTGAATGTTTGTGTTCACCAAAATTAATTGTTGAAGCCCAAATCCCCAATGTGATAATATTTGAGGTGGGCTTTGAAGGACAATCAGATGATGAGGGTAAGACTTTCATAATGGGATTACTGCCATTATAGGAAGAGGAAGAGAGAGAGAGAGAAATCTTCCTCCACAATCACACATTGAGGAAAGGTCATCTGGGCACACAATGAGAAGGCGGCTGTCTGCAGTCCAGGAAGTGAATCTACTGGCACCTTGTACTTGAAATTGTCAGTCTCCAGAACTGTGAGAAATAACTGGCTACTGTTTAAGCACCCCAGTGCATGGCATTTTGTTATAGCAGCCTGAACTGACTGAAATACTCAGTGGTTCACTAAATTTAGCTAGTTTGGTCACTTATAAAAATTTTGGAGATTGACAACTATTTTATATTACTCAATTGCAACAGCATATGGAAAGCATATTTTCTTTACACTAAAATGTCATTATATGTCATTTTTTCCTTTGGAAATCAGGACATTTAAACTATAAAAATATTAATGATCTTCAATAGGCTAGATCTGAGGCATTCCAAGTGCCGTCCCACGTCATGGTTTCTTCTACAGCTCTGCACGTGTCAAGCATCCCCACAAAATAATAAGCTCATGAGAAAAATATCACACAAAATAAGAGCAATGGATTTTTTCTCTTGAATGAATTAACAGAGTGCATTTTCTAGTAGCTGACATATGACATTTTTGCAGTGTCAGAAGCAGAAAGTTTAATAAGCTCCTTCTTGATAATTCAGCTTTTCCAGCACATGTGACATACTCAGGTGTTTGAATATCATCAAATTTAAGCTTACATCATGTTTTAAATAACATTGAATTATTCATTTGTGCAGACAGAAGTTTAAAGATTCATTTTCATGTACACTATGTTGTATAACAGAATGATATTATTACTTAGCAAAAAACCATAAAAACTCTTTTTCAAAATTTACTGTGTAAAACATGGTGTTATAGGGGACATTTTATCACAGTTAAAAATAAATACTAAGGACAAATAAATAGTATTTTTGCCTGTGAGTGACCAAGTATGAGCACAGAACCAGCTGATGCTGCTTTGCGTTGTCACTGAGGCCAGCACTAGTTGAATCAGGTGACAGCACAGTTCAATTTGTCATTTTTTTTTCTTGAAATAGTCCAATTTTAAAGACGGTTCTTCAATTATTTTACATTTCCTAGTCTTAGGCACAAATGCACATCTAACTTTGAGGGTAATTAATTTACCTCACAAAACATAAAAAATATAGCATTTATAGATATAAAATTTATATAAAATAAAAGCACATCTTAATATAAGTTCATAAAGTAGTTTTAACATCTCTTAGTATTTCCTGATTTACTTGAGTAGACATGTATGGGACAGAATGTTTTAAAATAATCACTACAGCCTGGCAGTGTTCCTAATCAATGATTTTTTTTTTTCCAAAAGAAGTCATAGGAAGAGTCAACTCTGTGTGATAACTTGGTTGTAGTTATATTGATAATCCTAAGGGAGTTACATTTTTTAATATATTATTTTTGTTTATTTAACTTTCAGTCACAGGTTTTAAAAACTGTTTAAAAATGCAATTTAAATGGTATTTGTGGGATTTCAAGAACCTCCACAAAAGTCCGTGAATTCATGACACTAACTCTGAAACTACCTGTAGGATTATGTCCAGATTTCTACTTTTCAAACTGGCTCACACTCTGACCCCTGCCTCATACCTGGTCTCATCTCCTGAGATCTCACCTTGCAAATATAGCCTTTTCCAGCCATGCCATTTTCTTGAACCTTCCAAAATCTTTTTCTCTTGAATAGCTTTGTTCCTGTTCTTCCTTATGCTGGAAATATGTTTTTCCTTCTCTGGGCTTCCTGGCAAACATTTATGCTTACTTATTAAGTATAAACTACCTTAGCTTCCCATTTGCTGTTTTGGGAAGTCTCTGATTTCCCCTGTCAAGATCAGATGGTTTCACATCTGCTCCATCAGGACCTTCTGCTTCACTCCACTGACAGAAAGAACGCATATTTTCTCTCCTCCTATGCCCAGAAAGGTGAAAACTTTGCTGCTTTCAACATACATTTAAAACACAAAAAAACAAACAAGCAAAAAAAAAAAAAACAACAAAAAACAAAAAAAACAGGATGTATCCAGTGTCTCTAGGCCTTTACCAAGGAGAAGGTCTGGTTACCCTGCTGGGTCAGAGTCTGACAGTGACTAGGCTGCCTTTCAGCAGTGGACACGTTGGAAGATGATAAGTGGCCAGTCTTTATCCTCACTCTTCCTGGCCCACGTCTATGAAACAGGCCTGCGGTCTTTGTAGATGTGGGCACCAAGAGCCATCACTTATCTGAGGATATGCTTTATTCTGTGGTGGACAAAATCTATGTGAGGGTGTCTCAGGCCTTAGCTGATTACTGCAACATAGCTTTAAAAAACCCCTACATCTTCAGGTTATGAAATATTTGCTCAGATTTCATTTTGCTTGCCATCCTTAATGTGTATGCCATGAGCCAAAAATCTCAAGAAAAAGAGTAACAGGATTGAGGAATAGCAAATGCATAACATTCATGCCACCATTCAACAAAATGTCAGTATCTTCTACAAAGCTGCTAGTTTCTGGAAGACTAGGAGAGTATTTTGGGCCCACAGTGAAGGGTATGTGCAGAAAGCAAAGCATGTAATAAAAGTATACTTAATAAATGCATGGTCAAAATATCCCTGATAGAGATCGACCTGGTACAGTACAGGAAGTGTAAGAATCACCTTTCAGGGGGTCAGTACTTATAAAACAATTAGAGCAGCGTATGGCTCATATTAAGAATTACATAAATGTTAATTCAATCAACCAATCAGTACTATAGTTAAAGGATATTGCAATAACACTGGTCTTGAACCTAAATGAGGACATTATGACGGGAGATTGAAGGAATGCTATTAAATGGAGTGTTTGTTACCTAGGTCTCTTTTGAATTAATAAACTCTGGCTTTCCACCCATGAAGCTGGTATGGTTATATAAGCCCCTATAAATGTCAGGTTATGGGCTTATTTACATCTTTATGACACTCAGAGAGAAGGGGATACAATTGTGGTCACCTTTGGCCTCATTCTCTTAGAATGTTGTTATGGAAAAATGGGATCTTTGTGCCAAAATATTTATAAAGAAATGTTACGAGCCAACTATAGTGGAAAATTTCAGAAAACGTTACAAATATCTTCAAGTCTGAGAGAAAACAAATTTTAGTTATATAAATAGATGTAAAACCATATAGTTACTATATAACTATATGTTAGCTATATTAATATAAAATTATTAGTATATGTTTCTAGTATAGTTAGTAGATAAATCTAGTAACTATTATTTCAGATTAATAAGGTAAGTTAAATTAATAAGATATTTTGTTGTCTTAAACCGGGGCACATATGATGCCTTTATGTCTTTTATGAATTCCAAAAAGGCATCCCTTCTGGGAGAATTAATATAAGAAGGCAGCTCTTCTTTCTGGCTGACATTGCTTGCCAAGCCAACCTGGCTGAACAGCAGCTTGCCTTCACCCTGACATGGGGACCTGTGTGCAGGGAAAAGAACGCCAAGCATATAGAGGCCCTGCTAAGCCTTTATCAGAGTGGAAATGGAAGTGGCTGACAATAATATTACTAAGCTTGCAGTTAGGTTTCAACATAATTTGAACCTATTAATTAGATATTGGTGACATTATTTTGATTTACTATGAAAAATAAATCCAAAAATTATAAGGTGAAGATAGGTTAAAAAAACATTTATTGGATACTCTCAATGTACCTACCACTGAATTGCATAACCAAATTTGATATTGAAAAGAGTAAATCAGAGCTCAAGAATTTCTTTCCTAGCTTAAAAACAAAACAAATCAAAAAACTCTATTCCTGCCCTGGCTGGTGTAGCTCAGTGGATTGAGCGTGGGCTGGGAACCAGAAGGTCCCAGTTCGATTCCCAGTCAAGGGCACATGCCTGGGTTGCAGGCCAGGTCCCCTGTGAGGGCCATGTGAGAGGCAACCATACATTGCTGTTTCTCCCTCTCTTTCTCCCTCCCTTCTCCTCTCTCTAAAAATAAATAAATAAAATCTTTAAAAAAAAAAACAAAAAAAACAAAAAAAAAACCTCTATTCTTCTTATCTTAAAAAATAATTATGAAAATTAAGTAAAGTAATATACATAAAAGCATGTAAATCCCAAAGTGTTTTTTAAAACATGTTAGATAATTCTGTAGATATAATAATTTGGGAATTACTATTTTGAATAAATATAAATAATCATAGCAATATTAAGAAAAATATTACATTTTGCCTAACAAAAGAAAAAAGTTATTCAATGTGATGTTTAATTTGGGAGCATTATATTTAAGCCTAATTATTTTATTCACTTAAAAAAAAAAACATGGTTCTTTAGATCAAATTAAGAACTCTAAGTTTTTTTTTATGTGATTTATTTAATCCCAAATTACCAGGGTGTTGTATGGACTTAAGTTTTCTATGTTTCCATTTACCTTAGAGTGCAAGGAAATACTAACTCATCTGTATCCCTTTTATCAATAAAATAATCTGAATATTTTGTATTTTCCTGTATGTTGGAATTAAAAGAGACATAAATTACTTTTAAATGAATTTTAACAGATAATCAGTTTCACATGTATAATAATATTAAGAGGATTCTTTGTCCATATATGTATAATTTGTAGATTCCCAAAATAAGTGATAGCTTTCTAATACAATCAACAGAAAGTAGGGCTTAACTAACTTTTAGTTTCCTGATTTCTGGCCACTACATAAATTCAGCTACAGATATGGAGCGTGCACCGAATTCTGAATTATTAACAAGCAATACAAAATACTTATTCATTTCTTGCATTGAGAGCCCTAATTGATGTAAATGATTTACCAATTTCATTTGCTTCAATGAGTATTTTTTAATCTCTCGCTTCACTTTTATATACATATTCAGACCCAAAATAACATATTAAGGCTGTATCCATAAAGATTCTTATTGTGCACTCCATATGCTACATATTTCAACAAATTTTTCACACAAGAACTGAATTGTAAGCATGTAAAATTTTTGTGAACTGGGCTGTAAAATATCAGAAACAATACTCTCTATCCAAGTTGACAGCTGATATCTGATCTGAAAATAGTGTATTTTCCTTCAAATGTCAGTATCCTGTCACTTTGTATTGCATTGATATAAACAACTATACAAGAGGAAAAATTACTGTGAAAAATAGAGTTTCATAAATACAATAACAAGAAAATAAGCCAACAAACAAAAACAAAAGCTGTTCTTGTGCTCTTAATATCTGAAACTCTTCCTTATTACATTAATGTAATAAACTGTTGCAAATGTTTATAAATGGTGACTTAGTCTCCAGTTGTTGCTCTAACAGATTACTGCAAATTTAATGGTTTTAAAGAATCAAACTAATCTGGAGATCAGAAGTCCAAAACAGGTCTCGTTTGGACTTCTTATGTTTGGTGGGAAGTAGGTAAGCCTCTTATTAGGTGGGGGAAGTGTTGTGAGTTGGATCTAGAAAGCAGTGAGCTTGTGGGAGGTCGGATTATGAGGTGGAGTGAGAGTAAAGGGCAGAAAATAGGTGTAGTGTGTGAGAGAATAGAGTTAACAACAACAGTAGTACAGTTCAGGAAACAGTGGAGTGGGCTAAGACGGCTGGGGGGGGGCGGGGTTGCTGTGTAGTATTTACAATTGTATGGAACAGCAGTTATTTATAATGATAATAGAGCAAGAATCATATGACAGACTCTATGTGATCTGGAAAACAAGATTAGGAAGTATAGGACCTAGAGCGGTGTGTTAATGGAACACAAGTGAAGTGAAAGACGGTAAGTTAAAAATACACTATGAATGAGAGAATAAGGGAAACCAGTCAAACAATGCAATTCAACCAGCCAAGCAAAGAAGACTAAACAGAAAGAAGAGAAATACAAAAATGCTAGTAAAATGAAAGATGTAAGAATGATGAAAAAATAATACAAATATAAAATATCTTGCAAGTCCTCTGGAGTAGCCAAGTGAAATTTGTCTCATTGTCTCAGCTGTTGGGGTGACTGACCCCTCTTTGGGTCCAACTCTGGTCTTCTCACAGTTTCTGGTTTTATTGTCTCACTTGTGGGAATTATTATTTAAAAAAACCACACACACACACAAAAGAAACCAAAATAAAAAAACCACCACCAACAACAACAACAACAAAAAAACCTCCCGCTGGCTTCAAACTGGCAAAGCCAGTTGCGCTGGACTTCCTGTCTGCAGCAGACCGAGGGGAGATTGGTTTCTCTTTTCTCCCTTCCTGAGCGGCACTTGACCTGCCTCTGGCCTAGTTCCCCCGTGCCCTTCTGTGCCCAGCCTAGGCCTACAGTCCACATGTTGCGCTGACCTTGAGGTGTGCCAATTAGGGGCAATTCACACACCCACTTCTTGCTCTTCGTTGTCCTAGATGCTAGGGGCTCTCAGCGCCGCTTCAGGCTACTTCAGCTCCCCGAGTGTGTTAAGTCTTGCTGGGGATTGCTGACTCCCTGATTGCAGGGCAGGGGTTCAGCCTGTGGCTGCCTGGCTGCCACTGTGGATGCTGGTCCAGGCCTCCTTTGCTGTTTTCTTGGGGGCACAGGGGTCAGGCACACTCAGTCCCAGTGTTACAGAGCAAAGGCCGAACGAACGGGGCACCCAACATTACCCCGCACCGCTCCACAGGTCCATTATACACGCTGCCAATGGAAAGACATCTCTCAATACCAGAGACTTGTGAAAAGGAAAAGAATTATTTATTTACATGTTATACAGGCCTGGGATAATGACTTAAGGTCTCCTTTAAAATACTAAAGTTCTCTAGAATACCCGTAAACACCCACAGTCCTTCCTTCCCCCTCTGCCCAGTCCAGGGTATCCTATCTCAGGGAAAGAAGTAGAAGCGTGATACAGGCAGATTCTCAGTTCCAACACCATCCGCTGTGTCGCCACTGCGATCTCCAAATTAATCCAAAACCATGTGGCACCTTCTCATGGCCCACCAGCAAGAGTCCTTTCACCCCTTTCCTTCCAGGCAAAGTCTCTGCTGCTTCCTAGGCCGTGTGGCAAAAAAAGGCACCCAAAGCCACGTGGTCCTGCCTCTGTCTCTCAGGCTGAGGGGTCCCCACTCCTCAACCGTGTGGTCCAAGAGAGAGAGATATGGCTGCTGAGCCCTGGGTTTAAATCCCCCACGCCAACCTTCCTCTTGCAGCCCCATTTCTGACTCCTCCTTCAATCGGCTACACCTGCCAGCACTTCATATTCCTCCAGTTTTTCTGGACTGCCATGTTAGCTGTGGGTAGGGGTGACCCCATGGCCCAGAGCCAACCATCTCCAAGTTTTCACGCAGGCGCTGTGTCTAGGGGGAGTTGCCTCTTGGCTACATCCTGGGTGGAAATCTCCTCCATCCCCCTGGCTCCGAAGCATGGCCACAGCTATTTAACATATCTATGGACCCAGTTAAACGTTATAGATATGTTAAATGACCATGGCAGAGGCTGGCTGCAAAGCTGCTCCCATACCCAACAGCTCTGAATGGCCATGCTCTATGAGTCCCATCCCCCACCCAGTTCAGACCTGTGGGGGTGAGAACATTCTATATACATATTTCTAATATTTCCTGGATACCTTGAGTTCTGGACCCTACTACAAATCCTTGTTTGGGCCCATTTCTTGGCTGCACCCTGTAACA
>PVJI01026217.1:0-19305 GCA_004026765.1 Micronycteris hirsuta
TAAATGTGTACGGTTTTGATTTTCATTTTTTGTTTTTGCCTCCACAATGTGAGGAACTCTCCTTTGCAATTCATCTGGGGGAAGGATCCCAGGGACATTAATGTTACAAATGTTCATCCCAAAATGTAATTGTCATAATCACACACCCAGAGCAAGTCCCTAGTAAGATATCGTCAGCTGACAGTGTCTTGTTCTAAGTGGTAGACCAGAAAGCCTTGCTAAAAATCCCTGGAAAAATCTTTTCTTCACAAAAGTAATTTATGAATAAAGATCATCAGCTTAATTGTTCACAGACAAATGTCTACTCCTCCAATCAGACTAAAATAAAAAGGTTACTTTATTTTCTTTAAGGAAGTTAATTGCTAGAGACACTGGACCTTAGATAAGCAGCCTTTCTGATAGCAACCACTGCTACATCTGAGTTTGAACAGTGATTTCTATTCATTTTGGTTCCAATGATTATTTTGAACTTTTATTATTAATCATCAAGAGGCAAGCCTTAGCAATGTATGACAGCAATGTATCCAAATATACATAAAATGAAGTTCATTCTTCAGTGGGGCAAGAATGATCTTCTTGGTCAAAAGAAAAGATGCTGCTTCTTTGAATTTTTCTTCATCTGTATGGTATAAAAAATAATACCCTGAAGGCTCTCTCTGGAAAAGAATCTAATTGCATAATCTCTGTATATGTGAGTATTTACAGATACACTCTAAGCTCTATGTGGTGGTCACTCTCCTGAGGACTTTACTTGCATTTGACTCACTTACAATACACAGAAAATAAGTATACATATAATTTTTTTCCCCTAATAAGTAGATGAGAAAACAATCAAGTAAAACGTAAGCCTCTGTGGCTAATAAATAGCAGAACTTAGAACTGGAGCTCAGCTATGTCTGGTTCCAGAGGCCAAATTCTCACAAAAAATGAACATCAATAAAGCAAACAGTAACAAAGCATGTCATACCACCTCCATGCTCCCATGATCAGAGTTCTCTTACACTACGCACACGCATGTACACACGCATTTCCATCTGTCGCCGCCGCTGGACAGGAGCTCAATTTCCGGGGAACGTCCTTGACTCATGCAGTAACCAGGGTCGTAAATCCACAGAGGCGCCCCCGAGTTCCAGCATCCATGTTATGCTTCTGGAACACCCCACATGCCGAAGGTCTTTCATTATTTTCTTACATTAATTTGTTTTCTGAAAATTCTCATTCAAATGGAAATTTTATACTACAGGTTTGAGAAGCAAATCCCAAGGCACATTAGCATGAGCTCAGGTGTGTTTATTAAAATCATCTCTCCGTGTTGCGGGACTCTGAGAAAAGGGAAGTCTGTCCACTCCTCTCATTGTACAATGAGTGGATCGGTGCTCTGGAACTTGCTATCTCATTGTTAGTCTGCAGAGCTAAGACCCTCAGCTAGACCTTTTGACACTCAAACAGCAGTTTCTCCCATTGTTCAGAGCTCAGCTGTCAGCATTTATAGTGAGAAAAGAGAGGGTGCCCACGTATCAGCATGTCGCACCCCCGCATCCTCTCTCTCCCGTGCGAGGGAGATTAGAACAGCTTTGGAGGCAGCGCCAACCACAGTAAAAATACATGACCTCCCCTGCAGACAGACTCCCTAATGTGTTTTCCTTTTATCACTTCCTAGATCATCTGCCATTAGGAGGAAACAGGATTAGTGTTGCTTCAGAGAAGCTATAAGGAATTGCCTCTTTAAAGCATTTTTAAAATTAACAATATTATTTAATACTTTCTCCTCACAGTGAGGAGACTGAAATAAACCAGAGTATATATTTTCCACAACATTTTTCTTTTAAAAAACATACACTACTGCAGCAGTTTTGATTTCCTTTTAAACTGAAAGATCATTTGATGTTACTTTATAACAGATACCTACGATTCTGCCTTAAATCCTAACGATGAAAACTTTTCAATTATACAAAAGAAGACCTATATTTTTTACAGACAGTTTTTAACCTAAAATCGCTATCTTTGAAACCATATTCCAGCTTCTGGTTTTAATTTTTTTCATTAGATCACTACATTGTTTTATAATATTTTCTCTAACATCTCCCTAACTTATCATTGTTGGGGAAGTGTGTTTTGTATGCAAATGTAAAATGTTAATGAAGCAGGTTCCATCTAGGCTGCCTTTCTGATGGCATCATTTTTTAAGTGAGACTCCTGAGGTGGCTGCTTTGATTGAACTAGAAGAAGCAGATGTTGCTCTTATTAGAGACAAGAAGAAAAGACTGTTTTAATGCATATTGAAAAAAAGAAAGTATTTAAAATATAGTAGCAAACGAAGATGTAACATCTGTTGGAATATTGCTTCAAATAAAATCACAGTGACTAGAGTTTTCAGTCTTTTGCTCAACATTCAATCCTCAGAGAAAAATTACCTAGAGTATGAATCCATCTTTTGGCAGTTATGCTGTTTTCTGATATGGTAATAATATATCCCATAAGTTATCAGTTATCTATTTATGCAATAAAAAGGGGAAGAAAGTAGGCATCTCAGATGAGATCGGGCACATTCAAGGTGGCATGGCTGTAGTCGGAAGTAGGCATCTTTATATAAACATGCCATGTACTATTTATTTGTCCACAGAAGTTCCCTATTGTTAGGAAATTGATCCAATTTAATCTTGCTCATTGCTACAAGCCAATCCAAATCACCTTCCATATACGACCAAATACCGCCAGACAGAACATGGAATGAGGTGCTCGGGCAGGCATGAAACACTTCTACGTTTTAAACTGAAAAATATGCCGAATATTTTTCTGAAGAGGTGTAGACAGACGTCGCCGTGGTACACGTCTGTTCTGGAAGAGCGACTCGAATGGAAACTTTCAGGAGATGAACACACGGGGGAGAGCGCACTGCACGGTTTTTTTCATGAGCTGCTAGAAACGAGTCTTAGGGATAGGTTGCATTCTTTCCTGTTAGGCACCCAGAATCCGAGAAAGACAGAGCTTAGGCTAATAGACTTTACGACATTGTCTGTACATCAGAGTCATTGGGGGAACTTTTAATGTTCCGCACTGAAACCTCCAAATATTGCTGAGGAAATTAAGAGCTAAATAAAGAGAGGTTGTATGTACACCATGCAGTTCTAGTAAAAAATCCCAATATTGGTCTTTGTAGGAAAAGAAATACAAGATTTTACAATGTGTAAGGAAAAAAATATATATATTTTTAAAGATTTTATTTATTTTTAGAGAGGGGGAAGGGAAGGAGACAGAGAGGGAGAGAAACAGCAATGTATGGTTGCCTCTCACATGGCCCTCATTGGGGACCTGGCCCGCAACCCAGGCATGTGCCCTGACGGGGAACCGAACTGGCGACCCTCTGGTTCCCAGCCTGCGCTCAATCCACTGAGCCACACCAGCCAGGGCTGTAAGGAAATATTTTTTAAAAAACTTTAAATATTTGAAATCATTAAAAAGAAAAACAAAATCAGAAGATGTATCACATGACTTAAAGATTTGCTCTAAAGCTATGGTAATCCACAAAGAGATGAGAAATAGATCCACACAATGTGGCCCATTACTTTTTGACAAAAACACTGAGGCAATCCAATATAGAAAAATAAGGTGTTTTGTTGTTTCATTTTTTTTCATCTACGGCCAGTACCACCCTGAATGTTCCCGATCTCATCTGGAAATAATTGTATACTCATACAGGGTATATCAAATAAGGGAGTGTCATTAAGTAGTGAAAAAAAATATGAACTAGCCCTGGCTGGTGTAGCTCAGTGAATTGAGCGCGGGCTGGGAACCGAAGGGTCCTGGTTCGATTCCCAGTCAGGGCACATGCCTGGGTTGCGGGCCTGGTCCCCAGTAGGAGGCGTGTAAGAGGCAACCATACATTGCTCTTTCTCCCTCTCTTTCTCTGTTCCTTCTGCTCTCTAAAAAATAAAATAAAAATCTTAAGAAAAAAATGAACTAGTGCCGCAAACACCATTTTTTTGCACAAAAGCATGTCGGTCCAGAATACAACATACTGAATGGATCCTTTTGCATGAAATTCTAGAACAGGTGAAACTAATCTACTGTGATAGAAATCGGGACTGTGGCTGCATATGGGAGGTGGGTGCGGGTCGGAATGGACTGGGAATTGGCACAAGGAAACTTTCTGAGGTCATGAAAATGTTCTATATCTTGACTGGAGGTTGGGTGCATAAGAGTACATATTTAGCAAAATCCACTGAATTGCACTTTTAAGATCTGTGCATTTCACATACAGTTCACCCTCATTTGTTGATTCACAACTTGTGAATTCGCCTACTTGCTAAAATGCATTTGTAACCCAATATCTTACAGTTTTCTCTAAAGGCACAAAATCACTCTTATTTCTAGGAATCCAACACTGTTCAAATGGCAAGGGCGTTTGCATCCGTGGCTCTTTTTCCGAGGGCACACTTCTGTGAAAAATGCTGTAGAGCATGTAAAAATAACCGAGATGATTCCTGGTCTCCAGAAGTCCGCCTCTTGTACCATCTCATGGGATTTGAATATTTTAGCATATGTTTTTATAAGTTCCATGAGACACTTCCCTATATCTCATAAACTGGAGTCGTAGGGCACAGGGGAAAAAAAACAGAAAATGCACAGAGAAGGCAGACTGTAGATGAGATGATTTTTGTACTCAACTGGAGATCACTGGCAAGCTGTCATCCCGAGTGTGGGTGTCCGCTTCTTTTCCATAGTCTAGTTCAAACTCTGTTGATCGCCCGTCTTCGTGGCTGCTCTAGAAGTGGGTTTTAGCCTGACTACAGAGTACACGATCCCTTTATTGTCCCCAAAGCACAATAAGGAGAAAAGACAGCTACGTGTCGATATTGGTTGATGACTATTTTTCAATTCTGTCACCTCATATCAAAGAAGTAATATTAAAAATAGCATAGAGAAAGAATAATAGGAGCGCCATCAATGAAGACGATGGCAATTTACTTCAAGTTAATTCCTGAATCCATTTTCTCATTTTTCTAAATTCTGAGAACAAATTAAAAGCTTAAAATGAACAACTATCAGAATTTAAGGTTGGCTTTCTTTAAAACAGTACACATCATGAAATTCTCCCTTTTCTTTGTTTCGTATTCACCATAGAGGACTGTGAATTTAAGTGGGTTTGATTAAATAGAGGCGTTCACACCTGTGTATCCGGGATCACTACGACAAAAGTGCAGTTGTTACTTCGGAGAGATTTTCCAGCCACTCGGGGGCTTGGGAATTCATGAGTTCAGACAGTGACCGTGACCAGAGTGCTGGCGTGGAAGAGGGGTATTAAAATATTACGCTGAGGTACAATCCTTTATGATTTGAGTATAAATCATTATTTTTACATTACATCATAAAATGCATAATGGAACCACAGTTTCTCATTTCAGACAATTCTGAATTACTCCCCTTGAATAGAACTCTGTTCTTGTACCTGACACTGAATAATTTTTGTCCTTGACTCAAAGCAGGGCCTAAATAATGTCCGTAGGCCACAGACATAGGTAAAAAAAAATCAGACTCCACCTTTCACAAGCAGCTACTTTTCTGCAAACCTCTCCACTACTTTTTCTACTCTGTGACTCGCAGCAGGAGAGGCGGCTTCAGTGGCGTCAGCTCGGTCATTCGCGCCAGCTGTGGGCATTGAACCGTGAAGGACACATCTCCATACATGTATGAACTACTTCTTCTGCACTCTTCAACTCAACAACAACCCATTCTGAGTGTCAACCGCCTTTTGGTAGTGTCCCTTGTTTTTGGTGGCAAAATGGGAGGAAAAAAACGCTACAGGTGAGCACATTAAAATATTTGTATGACTAAAGTTGCATATATATATATATATGAAAACATTTATATATATGCATATATATATATAAAACACATTTATTCTATTCATCCTTTCTTATGGATTGTAACCTGAACGCAATAGGTATTAGACAAGATTAAAAATTAAAATAGCTTAAAAATTATTATTTTATCATAGCATACATTTTAACAACCACTGGGTTACTTTCCTGCATGGTTTCATGGACCAGTATTACATACATAAGTTGTGTGTGTGTTGGCATATATGTGTTCCCAGAAATGTGACTCGCTGCATGATACATGACACAGCAGTGTTAGACTCTGGATAGCACAGGTACTAATATCACCTGAGACAGTCCCTTGGCCTCTCTGGCCCAGAAATTCCTACCACTGAAATAAATGATCCATACCAGCTGACGACAAGGTTCCCACAGCTTTAGACACTTAAAGTAAGATGGAAACACAACCCTGTGCTGCAGAGAGGAACAGAAACCCACTGGCAATGTATTGATTCGATAAAGTCACGTAGAGCACATTGATAACAAAAAAATACTTCTAGCGCTGGAGTTGATTATCTGGCTCTATAAATCTGCCCTTGCCCTGATGGGTACCTCTACCCATAGTAGACAGAACAGACTTCGTCTGAGATGCAGAGAGAAGACTCTCGCTGACAACAGAGGGAGTCATTGAAAGTCTGAACTTAGTGGACAAGAGATGGCAGCCACGGGGACCTCGGGGAGACTTGGGAGCATATGGGGCAGACAGCTGGGAGAGGCAAAGCCAGTGCCACAGAAGCACTCCAAGGCCTGCAAGGGAACGCGAAGGCAGAGGTAAGGGCTAGGGCAAGAGAGTGTGCACCCTATAGCAGAAATGCTCTGGAATGCACCCAGGGATAAGAGGAAGAGGCCACCCAGACATGTCCCACAGAGGGAATTATCTGGGCATTATCTGAGGGCACCCGTGTTAATTAGACACCTTACAGCCCTGAAATTCTATGCTATGGATGAACAGTGGCTGTTTTCTTATTGGTAGGTCATCTCCTCTCTAAAGATAACACTCATAAGATCTCCAGATGCCTTGGTTTCTTGGCATACAGCACAATTACATTTCGTTAGTAGTAATCCATTGAACGTTGTCAAGTGTTGGTTGCTAGGTGAACAACTCTCTAGTTAATGTCAATTACTGAATTCGATGAAGACGATGGCAATTTACTTACCATCCGTTATGGTAATCTGGAGGGTTGGTAATTTTTTGTTTCTTGATCTCGGTCCCAGTTACATAGGCGTATTTGGTTTTTCAAAAAACTCAGGGAGCTGTACCTTCATGATGCGTGCAGCTTCTGCATGCACGGTGCGCAGGGATAGCTCAGAGATATTTTAGATTCGGTTCTAGACCGTCTCAGTAAAGTGAGCATTGCAATAAAGCAAGCCCTAACATTTTTGCTGATGGAGGGTTTTGCCTTCAACTCATAAAACATGTAACATCTGTGTGGCACAATAAAGCAAAGAGCCAATAAAAGGAGCCATGCCTATATATCCCTAAAACTTAATAAATCAAGAGAATACTATGTAATATGTAACTTCACTGAAATACCTTCACAACGTAGAAAATATTGAAGTCACTGTTATAGTTCAGGCATGAGACAAATGTGTACTGAAGGCGCCAAAAACTTACTCACTGTGCACACAGCTATAGAATATTAAAGCAATAGTAATTTAGGAAAGATGACAGCTATCAATTCCATTAATTTAACATGAGTGTCATATATTAGAAAATAAAATATATTATTGGGGGACTATGTTAAGGTAGAGAAAGACTTCATAAAAATTCTGAGGGGACTTCAGGGCTTTAAAAGGTGATGTGCCACTTTTAAAATTATGTCTAATTTCATTTATAAACATACAGCTTTCCTTTCCTTGATTAACTTATCAACCATGATTAAAACCCTGTAGTGTCTCACAGACAGAGGGAATGCAAAGTATTTAAATTCATAGAGCAAAATACCCTAAACCCGTGACCTCCCTCCAAACTCCTCTGATATGAAAATATTGACTTTCTTTTCTTCTGCTTTCCCTCGAAAGGTTATACAGCCCACCATCTTGCCTTCATTTAAAATCTTCTCTTAAACTTTCTGCCCTGTTTTCTTGAGCTCATCATATCTGTATCTCTCAGATACGAAGGTATAACCAAGCGGCTTAAATGTTCCAATGCTCACGTCTTACACGTTCACCACCGTCCTAGCTCGCTGAGTTGAAAGGTTCTCCGTCTTGCTTCTGCTCTCAGCTACCGGAGAGAGAATAATTTCATCGGAAGCAGTGGCTCACAACGCCGGTGATTCTCCACGGCAGGCCAAGCCCTTTGGTG
Source organism: Micronycteris hirsuta (assembly GCA_004026765.1). Classification (NCBI taxonomy): domain Eukaryota; kingdom Metazoa; phylum Chordata; class Mammalia; order Chiroptera; family Phyllostomidae; genus Micronycteris; species Micronycteris hirsuta. The sequence goes on from PVJI01026217.1 coordinate 8,185, forward strand.
GCTGGGGTTCTAACTTTGAAAGGGCTTATATTACTTGAGAAAGGAAACTCAAGTGGCTAGTTACTGATTTGTATAGATTATATGCTTTAAACATATGTTTGCATGCTCTGTATTTATATAAGATGGTATATTGGGCACCCAGTACCCATATTTCATAATATAAATACAGAGTATAGTAATGCTAATAGCTGAACTCTGTGTCTCCTCCTGTGTCTAGTTGTCTTCATAAGTATCCTATGTACACACACACTAACGCATTCCCAAGTGAAAGCACATTCTCTGAGTACCAAGGAGAGAAGGTGAAACAGTAAGCCAGAACGAGCTGAGTAAGTGGCTCTTGGTCTGAAGTTGACCTTGGCCCGTAAGCGCTCTCCCTTTGAAGAAGGGGATCCTGTCCATCCTTTGACAGAGACTTCACAGGGGACATCTGAGTCCACAGGCTGATTGATAGGGTAGTAAACACCAACTGCCAGTAGCCCACCTGTTCATGATCTCACTTATCAGAGTCCAGAAAAGGTGCTGAGTGTCAATTCACCAAAAACCAATTCTCTAAAACTGGACTGATCAAAAATAATTTCCCGAAGAATCAACTGATGAATGACCGATTCACCAAATGCATCAGATGCACCATTTTTCAGGTAATTGTGTTAAGGAATATTCTTCCTGAATATATTCTATGAATATGAATACACTCTTCTTTTACATTTAGTAAATGTGAATATATTAGCATTTTATAGATTGTTCAATTTATCAAAAGCTAAGGGTCACAGGTTTCATCTCTGAATGAATACATTCATGAAGAACACATTTATGAGGAATACAGTCATGAACTAAATCATCCCATGAATTTAGTAAAAGAGGATTTATTCAGTGAGTTCTTTCATTCATTGATTTAATACTAAGTGTCATTGCAATGCCCCAGATCAGGGGAGACAAACTCATTTTCACTGGGGGCCACATCAGCCTCATGGTTGCCTTCAAAGGGCCAAAATAATTTTAAGACTGTGTAAATGTAACGACTCTAACAGTTAAGGAGTTGAAATTACATTCAGCCCTTCGAAGGCAACCACAAGGCTGATCTGTGGTTGAAAATGAAAATGAGTTTGACATCCCTGGTCTAGATACTCTGCTACATCAAAATCAAAGTTCCTGACCTTATAGATTCTTTTTTAAAAAGATTATATTTATTTATTTTTAGGGAGAAGGGAGAGAGAAAGAGAGCAAGAGAAAGATTGACTAGCTGCCTCTTGCACACCCTCAACTGGGGACCTGGCCCGCAACCCAGGCCCTGACTGGGAATCAAACCAGCGACCTGTTGGTTCACAGGCCAGCACTCAATCCACTGAGCCACACCAGCCAGGGCCGCACATAGATTCTTAATACATTTAATATCTTTAAAGAAGAATAATCTTTCAAATAAGCCTTAAGTAAAGAGACTTTACTAAATTTGGTGACTTCATCTGCATCTAGGAGAATGATGTTGGGAACTGCCTGCCACAAATGCTTACAATTTGTTATAAAAATCTCACACCAGAGGTTGATCATATTGGTTTTTATCAGCCCCTTTGCTGGGAACGTTGATGAAATGTACATTTGACCATTATAAACAAATCACTAGTAGTTCTGGCTGTAGGTAGCCTGAGCTACTTCCCATTTTGAAAAGGAACGGATGAGGAAATCAGAAGTCACAAAGTAGACTTGCAAATATCACACAGCAAGTTGCAAACCTGGGAATGAGACCCAGGCTGGCGGACCGCGAGTCACAGATTTTCTCCCACTTCCAGGGCTGCCACTCGCCAGTCCTGGCACTTCCCCGAACTTGAGATTTTAGTAGGTGGGTTTAACACTGGTCTTTAACTCAAATTTCTAAAATAACAATGAAAAAAAATCTTACTTTTTAACTGACATTTAAATTTCCCAGTAGCTCTATTTTTTTCAAGCAAGCAAACTATGGTAGAACTATAATACACCTAAGCAACTTCTTTGTGCGAGATGAAAAATAAGGTTAATGGGAGTAGAACAGTTATTGTTACTAATTCTTACTTTTATTAAGCAACGAATAGCTTCATTAAGTAATACATTAGTCTTTTTTATTAGCTTCAGGAGAGAGAGAGAGAACAATGAAACTGCTTGAGTTGAGCTTTGTGTGGCTTTTAAAAGAGAAAATGTTCTTTCTCAAAGGGCACTACACAAAAAATCTAAGCTGAACATTGTTATTCTTTGAGAAAGTCATCAAAACAAAATGAAAATGCTGGCATTTCAGTAGGCCTTTTGCATTTTTTCTTTTTTTTTTTTTTTTGAGCAGACTTCAAACAGTGATTGCTGTGGTCCTGGTAACAGATGCCTGAATATGAAGCAGGTTTGCTGCAGGGTGTGTGACCTCGGGTTTCGGCTCTGCACCGTGCAAAGACAGAAAAGGCTTTCTGTTATTGTTCTCCTCTGTGACTCCTCAGTTGTTTATTTTATGTGTCCCACCCAGTTCTCAAAAGGAAACAGAAATTAGACACCAGGCCCCTCTTTTCACTATTAATTTTCTTGTTGGTGTTAACAGAGGTTTTTCAACTCAAACAAAACTCCTGGTGACACAAGAAATAGTTTACAATTAGCTCCATTCAGTGGGAAACAATGGCACATTACTGCTATCATACATAAGGGCGCAGAGTCCACTTGAATTCACCGTAGGGCCCCTTTTCTTTTCTGCGAAGCTGAATTGGTTCATTCTGCCGCACAGGCGGGTTTTGAGAACAAATCTTTTCTTTGGGCCGTGTCTCCGCTTTTGATGAGAGAACTCTTTCTAGTGGCCTGTCAACATTCACATTTTCCACTCTGATTAACGAAGCTTAATATCATCCCTACAAGAAAGGAGTCCTAAGTGATTTCACTCACAAGAGCATTTAGCATTCAAGCTGGCGTAGTCCAAGGCAGATGCACGCAGAGAAGCCAGGAGAGCTGATCGGACTGTGACTGCCTGGCCTGTGGTGCGAGGTCAGCCTTCTGGGGGTGGGTAGATGCAACAATACTAGGAGGTGAACTAGGATAATTCTCCTTCTTTAATTCAGCACTTAATCATCAAAATTATAACTTAGCTCCAGGATGTCACAAAATGAGATCTGAAGAAGGAGGAATAAGTCTCTCTCTCTCTCATGGAAGTTTGGTGCCAGATGAAAATGCATTCTCTATGCTTAATTTGTCTTACTGGCATAAACAGAAGGAGTGCCAACAATAAAACCGGGAGGATCTGTTGCCTAATCTCATCACATGTTTACTGAATATCTACTATAAGAAAGGCATTCTTTCTCAGCAAGATTTATCATCTCTGATTTAAGTCAGTGTTTTAGGAAGGAACAACAGACTCACGTTCAGCCTGCTGAAGAACTTCTATTATTTTATTTTTTCCTTTGAGGAGATAATTTTTAACTGAAAGAATAATATTTTTAATATTCATCCTATGCAGAAGTTTTTAATGCATTATCTGAAATTCAAGTATAGCTATCACTAATAAATTTATGTAGATTATAACATGTTGAAATTTAGATAAGTATCACTAACATATCTGGCATAATATTATAAAGATAATGTTCCAAGTGATTAAATTTGGAGTTAATTATTTAATCATCTTCATTATACTTATTTCAAGTATGTATTTTTGGATGTGTCTAGCAAGTTATGTATAACGATCCATATTCAGGAATAAAGCTAATTTGTATTTATTCAGTTGTATAGTAAAAAAGGTAAGTTCCAATTTGGTAGGAGTGCAAATTTATACAATCATAGATGAAAAATGATAAAATTCAGTTATTTATAACTTTTTAAAATCCTCAGTGAGGACTTTTTTTTTCATTGCTTTTACAGAGGGAGGAAGGGAGAGAGAGCAGACAACGCGGATGTGAGAAACATCTACTGGTTGCGTTCTCGTATGTGCCCCAACCGGGAACTGAACCCCCAACCTGGGTATGTGCCCTGCCTGGGAATCAAACCCACAACCTTTTGGTCCACAGGACGACGCTCTAACCAAGCAGATGGGGCACTTATTTATAATTTTATAGTCATTTTTTAAAAGTAAGTGTTCAAGTTTTCTTACTTAATATTTTATGGAAAGATAGATGGAAATAATTTTAAAGAATGAATTAAAAGAGTTTAATGATGAACAAAATTGTTTAGATATATTACGGAGAAAATAATCACGCCTTTATTAATTTTCAACAGCAATGTTTTCTTCTCCCCTGTAAAAGTGTTGACAATAAGACTGTGAGGATCGGTTGCCTAATTTCATCACATATTTACTGAAAATTTCATTCAATGTAAAATTGTACAAAATGTGTTAGAACTTTTAAAAGTTTTTTTCCCTTTAATTTCAGTTGAATCATTTGATTTTTGTACCCACTGCAGTCAGGAATGACAGAAATGGTGGCCTTTTCCTTCTACCTCTGTACTGAGGTGAGTGAGGAAAGAGAAAATAAGAATGACTGCCTTCAATGAAATCCAAATGATTTTACTCACTCAACAGGTATGTGATCATTTTGTGGTTTCAAATTCTGGTAATTGTGGGGCATAGGAACTATTGGGAAAATTGTCCTTGACTTCAGAGATACTGATTGTTAGAAGGTATATGTTGAAAAAGATTAAAGTAAGTAGATATTGCCTAGCACAAAAATAAAAAGAAAAATGACAACGAACTGTGGAATGAATGGCTTACCTTCTTTTGAGAGGATTAGGCAAAGCTTCACGGGAAGGTTTCCATTTGAGGAACAGATGGTAAGGCCACTCGAAGAGAGTGTCAGAAACAAAGGAATGGCAGTTTAGGAGGCCATTGTGTTGACCCGATTTCTTCCCCTTCCTGGGCTCCGTGAACACACAGCAATGCACTGAAACCACCTCCTTTGATCTCTGAGTGCTCAGACTGCAAACACGCACTAAATATTTGTCGAATGAACAAATGGATTGCCTGTCCCTGAGGAAGAGCGTTTTGCAAGCAGGAGATAAGACGGGAGGAACTGGTTGAAGCAGCGCAAGAAGGGCTCTGCATTTCCAGGAAGTTTGGACTTCAGAAGGAGTTTATAGAGTAAGAAGTAGAATGATTAGAGAAGATTAATCGAGCAGCTATGGACTAAAATGTGAGTAAAATATGGAGACTTCCTTATTTACAACATCTCCACAGATAAAGATGTTTACAACCTGTGTGTGCAAATTTTTAAGATAAATATATACACAATACTACCATAGAAACCTGAATGATCTTCCCTCAACAACCAAAAATCAGAAGGAAATAACTCAGAAGTTCAAATAGGATTAAATTAGAAAGTTTTATCCTTATTTTGGTATTTTATTCTGGAATTTTTATGAAAAATTAAACTTATTGACTTTTATCCTGAGCCCCGTGCTGTTGTGGCTCTTCTCTTTTCCATCCCAATCTAAGTTTTTTTTTTAAAGATTCTATTTATTTTGAGAGAGAGGGGAAGGGAGGGAGAAAAAGTGGGAGAGAAACAGCAGTGTGTGGTTGCCTCTCGTGCCCCCAACTAGGGACCTGGCCTGCAACCCAGGCATGTGTCCTGACTGGGAATCGAACTGGTGATCCCTTCGGTTCACAGGCTAGCGCTCAATCCACTGAGCCACACCAGCCAGGGCTCCATCCCCATCTAATTTTTGCTCCTTTTCTGAATTCCTCAAACATTTACCTTAGCTCATTATTACTACATCTGAACTCTCCTGCTTGACTATACAAAAGGAGAATTCAATCTGATTTTGAGATGGTCTTAAATGTCCCTATCTACATTTCAGCTACGTATGCATGCACCTGATTACAAACACATACCCGTCGTTAGTGAAATGTCCTAAACATATCGCGAGCACATCATATTTCACTCACAGGAAGCACAGAACACTAGCTGTCATTGGTGTTTTATGAAGATAAATGACTGAACCACAGCAATCATGAAATGAATGGTAACAGCCCTTGCGTTGTATCCCCGATGGCATTGTGGCACTGTCAGTTAAACACCGGTGAGCACAGCTTAGTTTTCATTTCGAATGGCATTATTGTCACTACTGACAAGGCGACTCATCCACAGGAGAGGAGGGCTCTTCCCAGGAGCCCACGGGGCCGAACTGCATCATGCATTTTGTTCTTATTCACAGCCTCAGAGCTGCAGTCATGGTTTCCTTTTTTCGGTTGCCAACTGAACTCAGTATCTGAAATAATATGATCTCATAAATCCAGATGCATATATAAAAGTGCATCAATACAAAAAAAAAACCCTAACAGTCATTAATCTTGCCATAGCTGTTCCCCAAACACAAGAGGAGCTCGTGAACTCCCCAGCACACTTATATTTTAATGAAATGGTATGTTGCTACAGTAGAAAAATGACACTTCAATCTAATGAAGATACAGAGAGATTCTGTATCTGTATTTAAGGCCATTATTCTCCAACATAAGTTCCAAATTTGGCACAGAATTTGCTGTTTCATTTGCTTGCTTTTGTAAGCTGTGGTATCTGTAACGTAGCTCAGACAATGGTTGCTTCCCTTCAGTCAATTTACACGGTGTCAGGGATAAAGAAGAGCCATTTAATTCAACTTACAAACATTTTGTTACTCTAAATTGGGCTTAGAAATGTCTTCTTGGGATACAGTTCTGTTGGTATATGACTTGCAGCTTCAAAATCAAAGCATTCTACGACCATACTCATTTTCAATCAATAATAGTAATACAAATAAAACAGTACAAAGAAAGCCACGCACCACTCCGCCTAGACAGCAAATGTCAGGCAGTGAGGTGATGTTCAGAGAGCATCCATCTTGCCTTTCAGTTTCAATTGTCCCTGTGTCCCTTCTGCAGGGCCAGGAAGCAGAACACAGGACTCCAACGTCAACTCCAGTGGCATTTGAAACTCCAGGCTGTGCCCTTCCTTCGTTCAAGGTCAGCCAGGGCCTGTGCATCAGGGGAGGCGCAGACCGGGTAAAGAGGAGAGTCCTTAAGGCCCCTCTCCCAGGCCTCGAACGCACGTATTGGTGTGTGCGCTACCCTTCCAGACCCGCAGAACCTCACTTAACAGACATAAGGAAATGGAGGCCATGAAAAGACAAGCCACCCAGATGGTGAATGCACTGGGGTCACACCGTAAAAGGGAAGCCTGAAAAAGTCGGAGGATATGGCAAGGGAAAAGTCAAGAGGTGGAGATTCGGTAGTTACGTTCAGATGTCTGCTCTTTCTTACCTCTTGAAGGCAAATGCTGAATTTAATCCCAACCCTCCAGGACTCACGGGTGAGGGGTCAATAGATGTAAACAAATGTGCTGAATTGGAATTCAGTACTGAAGCAGAGTTACAGGAGATACCATGACCCGGGGCAGCTGGGGGAGGTTTCAGGGCAGAAGTGGCATCTGGAAGGGGGTGGGTGTCAGAGAAGCTGAGTAGGAGTGTGTTGGGAGAAGGGGGTTCTGGGAAGAGAGAACAACACAGTCAAATGAAGGAGCCATGAAAAAGCAGGAGCCGCTGGGGAATGGTGTGCGCACTCCAGCCGGGGGCTGGAGGCTGGGCCAGAAGCAGATATGAGGAGTAATACCGCGTTTATGTGTGGACCAGAACGTGAACATTAGCGTGCCCTAGAAAGACATTCTGGCATTCTGCTACGGAACTGGAGAGAATTTTGGAAGTTGCTTGAATTTCTTTAATGAAATCAATAGTCTCTGTGAAGCTAAAAGGAGGAGACCTCCCCCCCAAACTCTTATTCCTGCTGTTTCTCAAATGAATGATATTTAAAGGAACATTAAGTTTCTTAACAGCTAAGACAAGGATCTATCCAACTTAACAAGGTGTTAGCACAATCTAGACAAGTTGTTCTCTCAGGATGCTACTTAAATTTCTATTTTAGAAACTGAAGTTCTACATTGATAATGGTACTCGGAAGGTAATGAGCCGGCAGAGGTCTACCAATCCCTACGAAGCGACTTGTGAAAAATCAAGCTATAAATAGCAGTTCCACGTTAGCCATTGCCGGGGGCAGCCTACGAGGAAGGAGGCATGGAGTGAAAAGAATCTGCAGATCCCACGTGACACGACTCCAGAGCAAAGTCGATAAACCAGTAAATACATCAGCAACCAAAGAAATGATGTGGTTTTAGCCCCACGGTTCCTAGGTCATACTAATTTAAATGAGCGGAAGTGCTCACTTTGGGTGTCTTTCCTCTCCTCTATGGGACTGGAGAAGCCAGAGGAGAAAGAAGACTTTCAGTTGAAGAAGACGACTTCTAGGAGACATGGAAATATAAGCTTGTATTTATGGGTTTCTAGGTACCAGTATAATTTGGCTTTCTGGACTACAGAAGGAATAGTCACTTTTCTCAGACTTTGAAAAGACTGGTCTAGTTATTAAGAGCCCTTGAAATAAAGACCACTTAAAAGAGCGTACTTTGGAAAAGACCATAAATACTCATGACCACGACAATGCTTTAGTCAGGATAAGGAGGTGCCGAAAGCAACATGTCTTACTCACTGGAAAGAAGTGTCTTCGGGAAAGCTCACAGACAGGCGTGAGCTTGTCACTGCGCCTGTCTGGCATCATCGCTTTCCAAAAGAGACTTCACCCCGCATTCATGCTTGGGGGGGGGGGAACCGGAGACGGCCAGGTATCTCCCTTGTGAGCCCACACCCCTTCTCCATTGAGGCAGATCGGACAGGATGGAGTCCCTAAGGCCCCCACGTCTGCCCGGCAAGCAGGCACACCATGGCGCAGAGACTGAAGAAGGCACCACATTTTTTTTTTTTTCCTATGAAATGATGTCCCTGGAGTTAGGCATTTATCAGTCTGGGCTGCCATCAACAAGAGTCTTACTGACAAATGACTTTCCACAAATGATTCTGCACAGAAAGTTACTCTACACAAAAGGTCCCTGGAATCTGACTAGATTCAAAGAGCTAGCTTACCAGAGGCACAAGGGCTGAGCAATGCAGACGGAGAACCTCTACTGCACACATCCGAGCCATGGCGTTCCTAGGGGCAGCCCGTGCTACAACGGGGGTCCTTCATCTGAAATGCGGGCTCCCGGCCTGAACCCTGAGAGGCTCTGATGCCCTCGATCTGTTGGGAGGGGGGCCTGTGGGTACTAATGCACGGCCAGGACTGAGACCAACTGCTTAAACAGTGTCACCCTATGACGGGAACACAAAGACAAGTATAAACTTTCCAGGAGCCACATTTAATAAAAGAGTAAGAACAGTGACTTAATTTTGACATATTTCATTTAACCCACTATATCCAAACTATTATTGTTTTAATGTGCAATCGTGGTGGAAAAGCTACTCATGGGATGTCCTGCCGTCTTCCACGTCCCCTGAAGCCTTTTGCGTACCAATGCACATGAAGACATTGGCACCAGAGGCTCATTTCGGTTGGGACCAGCCACACTTCAAGTGCCCAGGAGACATGCAGGGCCAGCATTAATGAACGGAACAGCACGCGTGTGAGCTGTGACTCTCTGCTTTCCTTAGAGCTGCCGCGAAGGCTGAACCAGCCTCAGGTTCGAGCTGGGGGGCTCTGTGGGTCCTTTGCGTTCCTCCCTTTTAACCCTCAAGAACTGAAACCCTATATGTCCCTCATCCCCACCATTTATACCCAGTCAGCTCTTATCCATGCTCAATACAACCACCTCCTTTTTGATGGCCCTGAGCCCTCTCATGCCTCCCAACAGCACCAAACACAAAATCAACAGAGCACATGAACGCATAAACAAAGCCATGGTCCCAGGTTCCGTGTCTCCCTGTTGCGGGCTCTGAGTGGGGTTTCTCTCCTAGCACTGAGCACATTGGGGTCTGTGTGTTGGCGCGGTGGGTCACTGCTGGCTAGCTCCTTCTCCATGAGGAGCGATGCTGTTCTCTCTTCGCACAGGGCCTGGCCGGAGCGCTCACTCAGAATAATTGTGTGGGATGGGTGAGGGAATTGCTGGTTCCAGAACTGAGCTTTCCCCTCTATTGAACTAGCCTGAAAGAGTCTCTGTTCCTTGAAACTAAAAAGCCAGAATAAGACATGTTCTATCTCAGTTATCGCAGACATGTGAAAAGGAGAAATGGGAAAAAAGTACGGTTTGGAAGATTCTTATGTCCATACATATACACATGGGTACTTAGAGTCCAAACTTCTCAGATACCAGAGGGGACTTTACTGTGAGGCTAATCAGATTTAAGCTTCGACTTGCTGGGAGTTTCCCTCTAGGGAGGAAAAGCCAGGTCAAAGCCCCGAGCATTTCAGTAGCAGGATTTCTCATAAAGCACCTAAGGATATCAGAAAATAAGGGATGTGAGCCTTGAAGGTTCCAATAATCTGTTGTGAGATTTTCCTCATTCTAAATAACGAATTCCAGCCCTGGCTGGTGTGGCTCAGTGAATCGAGTGCTGGCCGGTGAACCAAAGGGTTGCAGGTTTGATTCCCAATCAGGGAACATGCCTGGGTTGTGGCCCAGATCCGCAGTAGGGGGTGCCCAAGAGGCAACCACACACTGATGTTTTCCTCCCTCTCTTTCTCCCTCCCTTGCCCTCTCTAAAAATAAATGAATAAAATCTTTAAAAATAAATAAAGAGTTCCAGTTTGTAGCTAATTTCGTATTCCTTTTTTTTTCCTTTTTTTTGTAAAGAGTTCCCCCATCTCCAAATTTTATGAAGCTCAGGTCCCACAAAGCCTGGATCCACCTCGGCAGAGAACATAAAAGCTTTCTTCCTTTGATCATTTTTTTATATTAGGGAAGAAAAGGGTCGGGGGGGGGGGAAGCAATCCTTTCCCAAAAGTGTGGACTGTAATGCTTCTAGGTTTATCACCCTCAGAAAGTGAAGGAGACAGCACCAAGGAGAAGGGAGTGAAATGGGGGTGCACATGGAGGCCGTACCCCGGTGCCCCTGCCCACACCCTCAGTCCTGCTCTGCGAAGAGCAGAAAGGTCACAGAGCTAATGCTTGGTTTTCCTGGGACAAACTGCGCTCTCCTTGATTTGGCTGACTTCAGTAGTTAGAAGGGAAGACTGGGGACTAGGAAAATAAGAGGTGAAAGTCACAGGCCCTGACTTCAAGATTTTTTATCATCTACAACTTATTCAGCAAATATAAAATTTAGCAGAGCACTATGAGAAATCAT
>PVJI01026218.1:0-19290 GCA_004026765.1 Micronycteris hirsuta
TAAATCTCTACATAGCAAGGTATACGATTAAATCTGGTAGGGTTTTATTCTATTGCAATCACTCCCTAATTATGTCATATTTTTCCACTTTTTATTTTAAAGAAGGGTAACCAGTTAATGCTCAATGTTTTATAACTACTTGTGCATTTAATGTAACTTTGATCCATCACCTTCCTACCTATCCCTTCTTTGCTGCTTTCAGGAAACCCTTTTACCATCTGGGGGAATAAATCCCCATTTACTTAGCCAGTTCACAGAAACAGGGGCAGAGAAATCTCCAAAGGACAGGCAGCACCCAATTTCCTCTCCCAGAGGCTTCTTGGTGCTCTCTGCTTTGGATAGTAAGCAATCCGTCCACGCTGGTCCGCAGTGTTTGACCCTCTCCCCCTATCCCCCAGTCTGATGAATTTTGATAAAAGGAAAAGCTTGTTCTTACTAAAATGTTGAATGTTCATACTCTCTCTGACTTTGAGCAAGAAAAAAAATGGCAATTAAAATTAAGTAAGCCTAATTAATGACTGTCTCAAATCATCTCTTTTATAGCTTATGGCACAGGTGGCAAACACAAGGCCCACAGACCGAATCCGGCCCTCCACCTTGTTTTATCTGGCCCAGCACCTTGTTTCTACCCGGCGGCAGTGCCGAGCTCTCGCTTAACTGTTACGGAGTAGTTACATTTATACAGTCCTAAAATTACATTTGGCCCTTTGAAGGCAACTGCAAGGCTGATGTGGCCCCTGGTGAAAATGAGTTTGACACCCCTGGCTTATGGCTTTTATTTTTATAATTTGTCATTCTATTTATCTCCCCTCCAAAAGGGAAGGGACGGAGAGAAACAGAGAAACATTGATTGGTTGCCTTGTGCATGCGCTGAACTAGGGACCTGGTCCGCCACCCAGGCATGTGCCCTGATTGGGAATTGAACTCATGACCTTTTGGTTTATGGGACAATGCTCCAACCAACTGAGCCGCACCAGTCAGGGCCATACTAACACTTTAAATGGTTCTTGGTTTGGTCTCTGAATTATATGGTCTCTTTATGGTGTCAGTATGTCTTTTTATAGTATCAGCATCAGCCACACACTCTTCACATTTTTGCAACAACAAGGGTTTTGATGTTGAGTCTAACTATGTCACCCCTTCCTTATGCTGAACATCATCTGAGGGACTTTTGTTATCCTTCCTGCCAGCTAGCTGGCCAGAGTGGTCTATAACTTTAAGTCTTCAAAGAGAAATAATTTCTGTCCATCTTCCCATTTGAAACTTCCCTGAAAAAAAAATTGATGATTCAAACAAATGAGTAACTAGTAAATAACTGGAACTTCACCTTCAAACAGAATTTAAACCCTAGGATCTCAGAGCCAGAAAGTGAATTTTGTTTCTCACCCCCAGCCCCGTAACAATGTGTGGGTATTTGCTTTGCTTTCTACAGCCAAAGGGTCCTTACGCCGAACTTCTCAAACCAGCAGCGTTCTGGTCAAAGGTAGCTGGAACGTGCCATAACCAGAAGAGAAATGACAAGCAGCTACTATTTATTTTTTATTTTTTGACTTTGGTTCTGTTCTCACCCTTTATTGGGAACACAGGGCGATATTACAGTTTTGAATTAAATCAACAAACAAGAACAGCATGAATTATGGGAGTAATGGTTTTCCAGTTCAGGATTAGGAAGGGGAACAGATGCAAGATCTTCAAGAGAATCACATTACTCAGCCACCAAAGGGTTTGGGCTTCAACTCATTAACGACTGCTGGAGAGCCAGACTCGTCAACCACCTTTCTCACAGCAAACTGGAATACGCACAATTTTTCAAACCAACTGTAGCTATCAGCGAGAACTCCAGACTGACTCATAAATTGATCTCGATGGTACCATATGGTCTGTCATTGACGGAAACATGAAGGTGAGACCCATGACTACACATATAGATAACTGGAACTGAATTGAGGACGCAGCAGTCTACCAACCCATCAGTCATTTGATGTTTGACAAGTGCTGACAACAATGAAGAAGGGTTTTTTCAACAAATAATGCTAGGCAACTGACAATGCAGCTAGAGTTCAAATTGGACCTTTTCCTCACATCACATTCAATAATTAACTCACATAAATAAAAGCTTAAATATAGGGGGTAAAAGCATTAGCTCTCAAAGAAAATGGGGCTGAATCTTCATGACCTAGAATTTAGCAAGGTATAAGCAATGAAAAATAAATAAAAGAGATTTCTTCAAGATTAAAAATTTCTGTGCATCCAAAGAAGCTAAACAGAGAGGAAAAACACAGCCCACAGAATGGAAAAAAATAGTTGCACATTATATTTTCAATAACTCTGTTATCCAGAACATACAAAGAACTTTTACAACCCATCACCAAAAAGGCAAACAACTACATTTTAAAAATGAACTTGAATAGTACCTTCTCCAAAGAAGACATATCAATGGTAAACAAGCACAAGAAAAGATGTTCAATGTCATCAGTCACAATGTAAATGCAAATTAAAATCACAATGCGATGCCCCCTTCACAGACTAAAACTATAATTGAGAAAACTAAAAATAACAAGTGTTGACAATGATACAGAGAAATTGGAACCCTTATGCATTCCTTCTGCAAATGTAAAATGGTGCAGCCTGTGTGTATAGTAGTTTAGTATTTCCTCAAAAAATTACCAAAGGGTTCAACAGCTCCACTTGTAAATATGAATATACCCTGAGAATTGAAAACTGGTGATAAAATAAACTTATAGCAGCACTGCTCACAAAACCAAAAGGTAGAAAGTATTCAAATGTCCAGCAACGGGTAAATGAATAAACAAATGTGACCAATCCATAAACTACATTCCTATTCTGCCACATAAAGGAACAAAGTAAAATGGTGGCTGCACCATTTCGCTGCACCAAAAACAGCACAGAGCCTCCTCAAACACTGACACGGAGATTTCACACATAATCCTGCAATTCCAGTCCAGGGTACACACCCAAAGCATTTCCAAGCAGTGCCCGAGCAGATCTCTGTACACCGTACTCATGGCAGCGTGACTCACCGTCACCAAAGAAACCCAGTTGGATGTTATTCAGCCTTAAAAACAGAAAATTCTGACGGGCTGCAACATGGATAATACCTTGGTCATGATGCTAAGTGAAGAAGACAGTCTTCAAAAGACCAATATTATATGATTTCACTTATATAAATATGATATCTAACAGAAATCAAAACCAGAGACAGAAAGTTGAATGCGGTTGCCAAGTGATGGGGATGGGGAGTTAGTGTTTAAAGAATAGTTTCATTTGAGGAAAATAAAGTTCTGAAGTTGTATGGTGTTAATGATATTTACACAACAATGTAGATATAGTTAATGTTATAGAACAGTATACTTCAAATTGTTTAAATGGTAAATGTTACATTGCATATCATTAATCACAATGAAAAAAATGAAGTATTGATGCATGTTACAACATGGATAAACATTGAAAACATTCTAAATGAAAGAAATTGGGGAAAAAGGCAACCCAGAATGAAGTCATTTATGCACTTGAAATCCACCAAGGTTGAGAATGAGGGAAAGTCTTGGCAAGGGTATTAGCTCCCAGAAAGGAAAGACACTTTCACATGGTTGGGACAGTGTCATTTTCCCTGTGGCTGCCCAGCATTCTCAGTGCCATTCATGCAGGTTCATTTTTTGGTTCCCCATTCTGCTCCATTGATCTGTGTGTCTGTTTTAATGACAATACCAGCCTGTTTTGGTCACTACAGTTGACCAAAGTTCACAGGCCCGGGTGAAAGGTGACCTGGGCCTGTGGATTGGATTCTAACATGGAAACCGTTGTGATTTCCACACTTGTGTGTTATGTGGTGATTCCCTGGGGCAGCGCACCTGTTTTGGAAGAAACACACTGTAGTTCTTCGTGTGAAAAGCGGTGAAGGGATGGCAGCTGGGGAATCTGAGTGCAGAGAGAGTGTCTGTACTGCCATGGAAAGTTTTCTGGAATTTGAAATCATTGTCAAGTAAATCACTGTTTGAAGCAGCCATGCCAATATAAGGTTGGAAAAGCAGAGAAATACAAAATCATCACAGAGATGAAGCCCTATGCAGACCCAGTTCAACAAACGTGGTGAAGCTCATCCCTCCTGTTCGCCGTCCACATGTCATCAAAAGGCAGGGTGGGAAGACTGTATTAGAAGCCACTATGTCTTGGGTGTCGTGGATGACTAGGGTGGTGTAGACACTGTGGGATTTTTAAATTCCAACTTTCCACATCACAATACCACTAAAATGGTAGTGACAAAAACGGTCTGGTACTGGCATAAAAACTGACCTATAGATCAATGGAAGAGCATGGAGAACCCAAAAATGAACCCACATAAATGGCGCCGAGAACCCTGGACAGCCAAGGCAAAATGACACTAAAAACTACCCGAGCCCTGGCTGGTGGGGCTCAGTGGACTGAGTGACGGCCTGCGTAACAAAGGGTTGCAGTTCCAGTCCCATCAGGGCACATGCCTGGGCTGCGGGCCAGGTCCCCAGTAGGGGGCACATGAGAGGCAACCACACATTGATGTTTCTTTCCCTCTCTTTCTCCCTCCTTTCCCCTCTCTAAAAATAAATAAAATTAAAAAAAAAATAAATAAATAAAAACTAACTGAAACCCCAACAATTTTTCACAACAAACACTTCCTCTGCTGGGTCCTAGAAGGACTGACAGCCTTGCCCCCACCCCTCAGCACTCCTTGCAGACAGAAAGCTTGGCAGTGCGTCCTGGGGCAAATGTTAGGTCATTGGGGCACAGATGCAGTCTGTTTTCCCTAAAGCTGCAGTAGCACTAAGGTGGACCAAGTTTCCTCAGAGGAGATGCAGCCACATGGCCGGAAGCCACAGTGGACAGTTCTCACTCTCCCCTGCATGCTCACAGAAACCAGGACCAGAACCAGTGCACTCCTGAACCCAGTCCCTAGCTGGCGTTCATGAGCAGTGGTCACACAGAACATACTCACTTAAACTGGCCATCAAAAGAAGGCCCAGCAAACCTGGCCAGAGAAGTGAACACAATAATTGTTCCTACCGGAAGTGCTCACTTAAATTGGGCAATGAGAACGTGTGCTGTAGGAACCAGCCTAGAGATAATGCTCAGGAGAAACCAGCCTGGACAAAGTGTTCACAGCACACCAGCTGGCCGAATTGCACCCCTTACCCTGGGGATCCTGTCTGCTCCTCAAGCACTGGCTAAAGCTGGAACAGAGAATTTGCTCCCAGGTCTCTCTAGAATGCTCAAGGTAGGACCAGTCCCGCTCTCACACTGGTGTGAAGCCACGTGCAAAACAACACAAAAAATTAACTGAAAAACTGATCATTTTCCAACCAAGCCCTTCCTTTATTTGGCCCTCTGAAGACCAAAACCCCTCACTGCACACAGGAAGTATCGCCTCACTTTTTCTTCCCTTGGTGGCATCTCCAAGGATAGATGCTGAGGAAAGGCAAGTTTTTCAGAACAGAAGCCAACAAATGTCTGCAAATGGCAGCAGGACAACTGGCTACTCACCACGCTCCTCGTTCAGATAAAGTGAGAGGAAGTAGCATCCTCCCAAATCTGGTCCAGAGGCAGTGCTCACAAAAAGCGGCCCCACAGGAAGTAATCGATTTGGGCCAGAAGGATGTGTTCCTGAAAAACTAGTCCCGAAGTTGTGCTCACAAAAAGTGGCTGCAATGGAATTTCTCACTTAAATTTGGGCCAAAGAAAATGTCCCTGGGGAACCAGTCTACAGAATTTGCTCATGAAAAGTGGCACCACTAGAAATGTTCCTTTAAACTGGGCCAGGGGACATGTCCCAGAGGAAACTCATCCAGAAAAAAATGCTCATGTGAAAACACAGTGAATAAAGTGCTCATAGATCTCCAGCTGGCTGTAGTAGTGCACCAGTTACTCCAGGCATCACCTCTGATCCTCAAACACAGGCTGGACACAGGCTGGAGATGGGATGGAAAAATTGCCTCCAAGTCTTATCTTGCTTCTTACCCAAGGGACCCCCCATTCCTGTCACAGGCTGGCTGGAACTGGATGGAGAAATTGCATTTAGGTCTCTCATCACCCTTTTGCCCAAGCAGCCAGGTTCCACTATCCATCACTGGCTAGACTAAATCTGAGATGAAGAATTTGACTCTGGGTCTCTCCTCAACCTTGACCCCAGGACACCCTATTCTCATCTCATACTTGGTGAAGTCACGACGAAGTATTTGTCTCCAGGTCTTGCCCCTTTCACCTGGCAACCCCTTAGGCTTGCACAAGCTGGCCATAGCAGAGATGCAGAGATTCAGCTCAAGGACTCCCCTGGACCATTAACCTCAAGACACCCCTTGCTTTTCACACAATTGCTGGAGCCAGGAGAGACTTTGTCTCCAGGTTTCTCCTTGCCTGTTCACCAGAACCCCCTAAGCCCCTCACAAGCTGTATGCAGAGGGGGTGATAATTCACTTTTAGTTCTCTCCTCATCCCTTACCTGAACACCCATTCTGCCCCTCACACATTTGACAGGAACCAGATGGTAATTTCCCCCCAGGTCTCTACTACCTCCTTATTCAGGCACCCTCCTCAGCCCCTAACATGATGACTGGAGTATAGCTAGAGAAATAGCGAAGCATCCAGGTCTGTCCTAGCCTTGTTCTCCAGGCACCCACTCTGCCCTTCACACAATGGACCTGAACCAGAATGAAGATTTTGCTACCAGGTCTCTACTACCCTATTCCCCAAGCATAGCCTCTGCTTCTCAATAGCTGGTTGGAGCTGAGATAGAATATTAGCCTCTAGATCTCCCATAAACCCTTATCCCAGGCAGGACCCCCTGTGCAACTCATACCAGATATGTGGATCCTAACAAAAAAGATGACTACAAATGAGGGATCCTGATGGATAACTGGCATCAAATATTTTAAAAACAGTCCTGCCCGGGTGGCTCAGTTGGTTGGAATGTCATCCTGTACACCAGAAAGTTGCAGGCTCGATTCCTGGTCAGCGCACATGCCTTGATTGTGGGTTTGATCCCCGGTTGGGGCATGTATGGGAGGCAACCAATCAGTGTTTTTCTCTCTCCCCTTCCTCTCTCCCTAAAAATGAGTCACAAACATATCCTCAAGTGAGGCTTAAAAAAATTATCATTAGACAGAGCTTAACAGCCATTTTTACACAGGCTTTTCACACAAACCGTACTTCAGGGTATAGTTACCACTGATGCCCATACTTCTTCCCGCATTGAACTGACTGATGAAGACATCTAGATGAAGGAGAGTACAGAAGAAATGCAAAACTGGACAAGAACTTGTGGAGCAGAGCAGAGCACAGCTGAGCTGTCTCCCAGGACTGCCTTACCCCTGGGGCCTCCTCACAGCCATGATGCTGCACTATTGAGAAGTAGCACTATTGAGCTATTCCATAGCTGTGCTGCTTCATAATTCACCTATTACAATACTGAGTTGCTCAACAATTGTGCTGTTCTCACAGTCATGCTGTATCACAATTGAGCTATTTACATTGAATACAATTTCCTTCTTTACTGCACCCCAACCTGGAAACTCCTATTGGCTGTGACAATGACCGATGGTTGGCAGACACCAGACTTCAGCGCCAGACTGGCCCTCGGACACAGAGCCTGGACTGTGAAACCTGGACTCTGGAGTGGATCCTGAGCCAAAACCGGACCTCAGACCCTAGGCCCCAAACTCAAAAGCAGACAATGGACCCCGAATGCCAGATACCAGATTTCTTACACCAGACCCTAGAGCCAGAGGTGCACACGGACCCCACACATGAACCCAGGACATAAAGCCACACCCAAAGAGACCCCAGGCCCCAGGCACACAGCTGAATACAGACTGACAGCAGACCACAGAGCCTGGAGATGGAACTAAGATCTGTCACCAAGACCCCATAGCCGGACTCCAGAGCTGATGCTGGACACTGGACCACAGCTGCCAGATGCAAACAGACCCATGACTCAATAAAGAAAACTCATGACTCTCTAAGTCCAAGCAGCTAGCTTCACAAATATTTTTTCATGCCAACGTAAATGTAGAAGAGAGAAAAATAACTCACAGCACTTCTAAATTCTACCAAACGCTACAGAAACAGACCAGGGAGGTTGAAAAAGCAAACAAGAATAATGCTCACCTTTGCCGGACGATGCTCATGATCTATCAGCTGCAGCGTCTCCGGAAGTTAGCAGTGTCCCCGCCATTAGTTTCACGTGGCAGGCCCATCAATACTATGCGGGGTAAGAAAAAAAGTAATTACTTTCCTCACACCTTGTAAGTTCTAATAGCTGGGCTAACAATCAAATTAAAATAACCAAATTAACAGAAGAAATTCAAAGTTTAATATATGTGAAGGTGAATTTATATACAAAGGACTAGCAAAGACAATGAGGTAATACTGGGTATATAGAACATTTTGGAAAATGGGGGAACAGGGTCTTAGACCTTAGAGGTGAAATGGGTGTTATGCAGGTAATTTTTTTAATCCTCACCCGAGGACATATTTTCATTGCTTTTAGAGAGAAAGAGAAACATCAATGTGACTGAAGCACCAACTGTTTGCCTCCTGTACATGCCTGGAGGAGGAATCACATACGCCCAAACAGGGGATCAAACCTGCAACCTAACTATATGCCCTGACTGGGAATCGACCTGTAACCTTTTGGTTACTGGACCACGCTCCAACCAACTGAGCCACACCAGCCAGGGCACGTGACAGGTTACGTTTTGTTAGACAATGCCCAAAACAATAGGACATGGGGGCGAGGAAGGTAAGTGGGTCAACAAACGCCTGCCTGGAGTCTGAATTTCTAAAGCTAAGGTGATTATGATAAAGTTCTCTAGCTAAACCAGGTTTCTCCAACTAAATATCTTAGGAAGAAATGCGATGAGAATTATAGATTCTTTCTCAGTCTTTTGTTTCTTAACAACCAGCTTAAAATCAAAATGCCAGCACAAAATTTTGGCTCTCTTTATTCCCACTTTTGAAACTTTAAATAAAAATTTTACACTCACACCCTGGCTGGTGTGGCTCAGCGGACTGAGTGCCGGCCTGCGAACCAAAGGGTCGCTGGTTCGATTCCCATATCTGGGTTGCATGCCAGGTCCCCAGTAGGGGGTGTGCCAGAGGCAACCACACATTGATGTTTCTCTCCCTCTCTTCCTCCCTTCCCCTCTCTAAAAATAAAATAAATAAAATCTTCAATAAATTTTATACAAAGATGAATGCTAGATAGCAGAGTGCACCGTACTGAAAGTATTCCCACTGTGAGCCAGTACCTGACCCACTTACATCAGCTCTGGATCCTAAGTTTTGGGAAGAATATTACCCGAGAGAGAAAAAAGTCCTGTAACATGAGCTCTGGGACCTCGCCAGAGAGAGTAAAGGGACAGTGTCATATCAGCTCTGGGTTCTGTGAGGGTGGACAGGGGTCCATTTCTGACACAATAGGGGTTCCTATTGAATCAGCTCTTGGTCCTGTGAGTTTGATAATAGCCCCACCTGAGAGAAAACTAGGTCTTGTTGCATGAAATTTGGATTCTGTTACTATGGGGAGAACTCCCATCAAGAGAGTAGTGGGTCCTACCACTGTGGGTATATGAGACATCCCGAGCCTGGGAAGATGTAATGTGCCTTGGGGGATTCTTGGGTCCTTGCAAAATGGTAAGAGCAGATGCTTAGTAAATAGGTGCTACTCCCAAGAAGTACACAAGATGGCAGCAGAGAACAACATTTCCTGGCAGTGTGCATCAGAGCGTGAGGTCTTCCACTGAGAGCATAGAGGGTCCTGCCACATCAGCTCTGGGTTCTGAGTGTTGAGAGGAGTCCCACCTGAGAGTTGGGGATCCTTTCATGTCAGCTGAGTCCTGTAAGTGTGGGGTGAGTTCCCTCAAGAAACAGATGGGGATCCTTATACATCGGCTCTGTTTATCTAGTATGGAATGTGGACTCACCTGAGAGAACATGGGGTGTCCTTTGACATCATCTCTGGATTCCGGGAGGGTGGGGAGGAGTCCAGCCTGAAAGAGTAGAAGCACCTGTGACATTAACCCTTAGCCCTGTGAGTGTGGAGAGGGGTCTCATCCTGTAAAAGCATGGTGTCCTGTCACATCAACTGTGTCCTGTGAGTACAAGGAAAGGTCTGTCCCTGAGAGATTTGGGAGTAATATCACCTCTGGTTCTTGTGAGTGACAGGAGGGATCTTTCCCTGAGATAATAGAGGGTCTGGTCACATCAGCTCTGGGTCCTGTAAGTGTGGAAGTAGGCCCTTTCCTGAAAGAGTTGGGAGTCATGTCACATCAGTTCTGGGAGAGTAGTGGGTCCGATAGCTTCACAAATAATGATTTACAACTATTTTCAAAGATGATCAGAGGAGAGAAATTACACAAAAGTATTTTATAGAATAAACACCTAACCTATGGAATACAAATAGGAATTAAGGTCTCATGTAATAGTACACACTTTGACTAATTTTTCTAAAGGCAGTAATAACAAGTCCCTGAGAAATGATTTACTAACCTAATATGAAAATTCTAGAAGAGGAAGAGAGAGGAAGGCAGGAGACAGAAAATTGAATAAGCAAAACACAAAGAAACAAAAACCTCTTTTGTCTGGAGAATCACTGGTGAAAAATATTTTGGAAACATTTAACACAACACACAGTTTGTCCACTGCATGTGTGATAGAGTACTATTCTAGGGATGTGAAGGGGGACAGGCTTACAGGCAGCAAAAACAGGCTCTTCTTGTGTTTAAGGAATTTATCATCTATTGGCTAAGGCAATGTATAACTGTCAATGAAGTGCCACAAAGGTACAAGATCCTGACTACCATATCTCAACTGTTTACCTGAGCGCCAACTATATGTGCATGTATCATAGAAATCTCAAGGTTTAATAAGTAAAAACCTTAATTTTTAGTTTCCCCTTAACCTCTTGTACTTTTCTCCATTTCAGTAAACGGCACTACTCTCTATCAGTAACTCACGCCAGATACCTAGGAATCATCCTTCATTCCTGTTTTCCGCAAGTCCCACATAACACCCATAGGTAAATGCTGGAGTCTATTTTCATAAATAAAAACCAACATTCACCTTCCACCCCATATTCTGCCACCATCTTAATGCAAACCCTCATCATCTCCCGTTTATGTTGCTGCATTAGGCTCCTAAGTGGTCTGGTCTCTTCCCAGCTCTCCAGACTCATACCACACAACTGTACTTTCTGAATATATTCCAGAAACATTGTTTTTTTTCTTAGGCTCTTGACCATGAAGGTGCCTCAGGGCTTTTGCACAACCCACTCACCCTGTAAGGTTCTTCCTTTCCTCTGTTGAATGTCTGGATCATTCTCATCTCTTAAGCCTCAATTTAAGCGTCAACTTCTCAGAGAAGCCTTCTCAGACCAACCTAATTCCAATAGGTTCCCCTGTTTTTCCTCTCAAGTCCATCCGTCAAAGGTTTACATTCCACTGAGACAGGAGGCTCCCTTGTTAACCATCGTAATCACAGTACCTAGCAGTTCTCCACACAGAGGAGGGAAGCACTTAAACATTATCTGCAGAATGAATAACTGGAGCTGAGGGACGATGGTGGATTTGAGGAACTCAGACATTCTGTGTGGCTGGAACCTAGGGCTAGAGAGGTGAATAAGTTGGAGAGGTGGGCAAAGGCCAGGCAAGAAGGGCCCTGTAAACCACATTAAGGTGGTTAGACTTAAATCTGAAGGAAAACAGCAGTGACTGAAAAGTTTTAAATTTGGAGTGTCCCGGTCAGATTTGAGCTTTATCAGCCTGGCAGTGTGGAGACAAGACTGAAAGAAGGAGAACCAGCTGGGAGACTATTGTCGCAGCTATGTAGCAGGCACTGCGGCTGGCTAGATGTGAACGACAAGGAAGGAATCTAGAAACCTTTCCTGTTCTGGTTTGCGCACACCGCTCAGTTAATCACTTTTCCCTCTGGGCCAACAAAGCAGTTTGGAAAAGACCCATTTCAGCACATATTACTGTCGCATAGCAGCTAGCTGAAAACCTATCTGTGAGCACCTCAACAGCTGGAGTATTACCATTTCCTTTTCTGCATTTCCAATTCCTGACGCTCATCCGTGTGCAACTCGACCGCACAGTAAATGCTCAATAAACGCCGGATGAGTGATTACAACAGCATTAAGATTAAAATGCTTGTCTTATTCACTTTCAACTCTCACTTAAGACGGCCCTCGCACAGAAAGTCTAACTGCAGTAAAAAAGTAACAAAGATGCTCCGAGTCTCGTTCATAATGACGTTAAGGTGCTCGTTAGGAGTCTCCGGCCCTCGCCCTCCCCGAGAACCTCTTCCCACAGCTACTCACCGGCGGAGGACAACACGGACCCGGCCGCCCAAACGTTCAGAATCCGGGCGGGCAGGAGCCGGCCGCAGCCAGCCGCAGCCAAGCGCCCTCCAATCGAATCTCCCGCGTCCTCTTCCGCCGGAAGTGACGCTTAGGACGTGTTTCCTCAGAGCCAATCAGAAGAAGGCGCCGCCGAGGGTGGCGATTAACCTGGGTCTCCTGTAAACACTTCGGAACAGCCCTTTCCGTCAAACCGGCTGTGGAGGCGGGTTTGATGGAAGTTTTTCCGGAATGATGGAGCCAGTGAAAGCATGTTAAGGGAGCACATTCTTAAAAAATCAGAGATTCCAGTGGCTTCCAGACCCCTGTTGAAATATCTGAATAAATGAAGCTCCTGTTATCAGATTTTCCCAAGTTACTGTAAGACACAGGCCATCACCCTAGGCCCAATGACTCACTGGCTGTGAGATGGGAACAGGTTGATCAAGTCTAAACCAATTTCTCACCCCACCCCACCCTTTTTTTCAATGCTCACTCACTCAGGGACATTTCTGTTTTCATTGCTTCAAGAGAAAGAGAAACAGACATAGGAGAAAAACATCAATTGGTTGCCTCCCACATGCATCCAAACTAGGAATCCTATACAGCTGAACCAGGGACCAAACCCACAACCCAGGCATGTGCCCTGACCGGGAATCAAACCCGTATCCTTTTGGTTAAGGGAATATGTTCTGACCAACCGGGGCACGCCAACCATGGCACGCCAACCATGGCTCACCTTCCCTTTTGACGGGGCACAAAGGAAATCAACATTTTTGTTCTAAGTAGCCCAATTCTTCCTCTTTTAGTCTCCATAGTAGGTTAGATATGGATTAGTGCCTCTTTCATGTAGGTCTGCATAGATCACATAGGACATGAGATAAAGAGGAGGCGTACAATGCTGAGAAGCTGTGTGCACAATGGTTAGCTAACACTCAGGTTCTGGAACCAGACTGCCTGCGATCAAGTACAAACTGACACTTGGTGGTTGAGTGACATTGGGCAAATTACTAAACCTTTCTGAGCTTCTGCTTCCTCATTTAAGAAAAGGGGATACTAGGGGGACTTACCTGATGGTGGTATTATGAGGACCAAAAGACTTAATTTATGTAACCTACTTTTAGAATAGAACAGTGCCTGGCACATAAGTGTATAAAAAGTAAAATATAACCAAAGACACTGAAATTGAGAACAGACCGACAGTGACCAGAGGGGAGAGGGGAAGGAATTTCAGGCAAAAGAGGGTGAAGGGTTTGCAGGAACAATTATAAAGGACACATAGACAATAACGCAAGGGGGTTTGGAAACAGGGGAGGGAGGTGGGGAGAGCTGGGGTGTTGGGCTGGGGTGGGGGGAAAAGGCAGAAAACTGTACTTGAACAACAATAAAAAAATAAAATAAAATAAAATAAAATAAAATAAAAATGTCTGTTATCCACTAAGAAAAACATCAACAATCAGGATATTACAATTTATAGACAAGGAAACTTAAGTTACTTTCAATGTATGGAAAATTATCAACCTCACTCATAACAAGATACCAATTTTACCTACCACAGTTGCAAAGAGGGAAAATGTTTGATAACAGATTTGCATTGGTAAGAGTGAGGGAAATTGAACACTTTTATAAATTGCTAATGAGAATGTTAACCAAAGAGCAATTTAACAATAACTGTAAAAAGTAAATGACACGTCTTCTTTTCATGAAATCTCACATCTTGGATTTTTTTTTAAGATTTTATTTATTTATTTTTAGAGAGAGGGGAAGGGAGGGAGACAGAGAGGGAGAGAAACAGCCATGTATGGTTGCTCCTCACATGGCCCTCACTGGGGACCTGGCCCGCAACCCAGGCATGTGCCCTGACCGGTAATTGAACCGGGACCCTTTGGTTCCCAGCCCACGCTCAATCCACTGAGCTACACTAGCCAGGGCACATCTTGGATTTTAGGTTACAAGCTGTGAAGTGATTTATATAGCAGACCATTTTTTAAAAAACCTTTTACTTTTGGTAATGGCAAAATGGTGAAAAAGAAATAACTATCTTGACTGATCTGGAATAATTGTAACAGGGTGCAGTTAAGAGGGGGCCCCCAAAGAGGGATTTGTAATGGGGCCCAGAAGAGCTTGGAGATAGTTGGCTCCACACCACAGGGCCACACCCGCCCTGAACGCTGGCAGCTGTGGCCAATTGTGGGAGGAGCCGGAAATGAGGCTGCAGAGAAAGACTGGTACTGGGATTTAAACCCAGGCGTGGCAGCCATTTGGGGTCTCTTTTTGGGATCACACGACTTGAGCGTCTTGTTGGGACCACGAGGTTTTGGAGAGAGTCAGGACCACGTGGCTTTGGAAGTGCTCCCTTTTTCCCACTTGGGTGATGCCAGGAGCTTGCGTGAGATACGGTACCCCAGACATGGCCGAGGGAGAGGGAAGGACTGTGTGCATTTATGTGTGTTCTAAAGAACTTCAGTCTGTACAACTTCTAAATAAATAATAATTTCTTTCCTTTTATGTATTTACTCTGGTGGCGGGCAAAGCGAACCTGGTAAAGGGGAGGAACCCCCCTGGGAAAAAGGGGGGTCTTTCATATCATTCAGCCCCCTCCCTGTCTGTTCTGTAACATAATGTCCAAGATAAATAGCTAAGTGGAAAAACATAGGCGCAGAACTGTGCATATAGTATTATATTGTTTATGTAAATAAAAAACAATTATCACAATGCAATCAAGCTTTTATTAGTGTAGACTATATATATTTTTAAAATATTTTATTTATTTTTAGACGGGGGGAAGGGAGGGAAAAAGAGAGGGAGAGAAACATCAATGTGTGGTTGCTTCTCCCACACCCCCTACTGGTAACCTGGCCTGCAATTCAGGCATGTGCCCTGACTGGGAATCGAACCAGTGACACTTTGGTTCACAGGCTGGCGCTCAATCCACTGGGCCACACCAGTCAGGGCTAGACTATATTTTTAAGACAATATACTCTTATTTTATTATTATTTTTAAGAAATTTATTTATTTTTAGAGAAAAGGGAAGGAAAGGGGGAACAGAGGGAGAGGAGCATCGATGTGTGGTTGCCTCTTGAACGTCCTCCACTGGAGACCTGGCCCGCAACACAGGCATGTGCCCTGACTGGGAATCGAATCAGTGACCATTTGGTTGGCAGCCCATTCTCGGTCCACTGAGCTACACCAGCCAGGACAAGACAATATATTCTTTTTAAAGATACACAAGAAACTGGCAGTGACATTGGGAGAGGGTAAATGGGAGTGGCTAGGGGATAGGTAGATGTGCTTTTCACTGTAAACTTTCATATCTTTAGAACTTTTTTTTTTTTACCTCATCCATGTATTTACTAGTTAAAAAACAACATTATACTTGTCTTAGGTAAAGTCCGAACACTATGATAAGCCAGGCCCTTTAGACAGTAAGTCACTTAAGGTGTGCGCCATTAGCCCTATGTCATACAGGAACTTAGGACACAGAAACTTTGAGATAAATGTTGTATCAGAGGTAACATAGCTGGTAAGAGACAGGCAGCACTGGACCCCCAGCCTATCCACCTGTGAAGCCTAGTGTTATGCCTTGCAGCCGACTGTGGTGACCTAAATACGCTCTTGACCCAGGCTGTGCTGAATCTCTGATTCCTTCAATCATGCTGGGTAAACATGGTCATACACAGGAAGGAGCAGAAACGAAGGGGTAGAAAAACAATTAACACTCGGAACCAGATCGTCTTCAGAAAGTCTTTAGATGCTCTTAATGATAACATACACTGTGCTTTATAGTTCATAAAGCTTGTCATATTTCTTAGTTGACCTTCACAAAAACCTAGAGGCAGGTGTTCATATTATCTTCCTTCTACAGGTGAAGAAACCAGGTTTTAGAAGAATCAAGTAAGTTTCTGGAAGTCATACCAATGAGTGAAGTGGAATGGAGTCCCTCAGCCAGATCATTTTATTGTTGGAGAGACACATCGGAAGACTGCTTTCCCACTTAGTTCGAGGACAGGAAGATAGTGGGAAAACTTTCTGTTATGCTCCTGTCTCCTTCCCTGCAAGTGGGATATAGGCACTTGGTTCTCCTTCATGTCCTCTTAACCTCTGACTGGTGGTGGCCTTTTTGTGTGTGGCTGTGCTGTTCAGGACAAGTGGAGCCTGAATTGTAGACAGGTGATGAATGACAACAGTTTATTTCCCTTTCTCTAGTCTCTAGTTGGCACCCTCTGCAGCTGGGAAGCAGTTGCCCACAGCTGGGCTGTGGTGGCAGGGGGGCCTCTGAAGATGCTTGACAACAGCCAAACGCAGTTACACAGGCTTCTGCTTCAAAGCTCTGACCATATGGTTTGGCACCTTCTCTGGTTTTGAGATGTCAGAGAGGATGAGGGATAAGGGACAAATGTCCTCTTGCTGACGAGAGACCTGAAAGTCTGAATAAATTGTCTCCCACATAAAAAATGCCCTAAATGAATTGTGAACAGAGGAAATAATATGTCTTATCAGTCTTCTGCCTGCTGACTTTGGCTGGGAGATAATCACCGTGGTTAACAAGGATCCTGGCAGCCAGTTATTATTCCTTCCTGATCATTCCCATTCACCATTGTTTTGACATGGAAAACCCTGAAAGAATATCAAATCCCCAGTGTCCTGCAGCATTGTGGTTTCTCTTGATGAACCACAACCTCCTCATTCTTTTCCCAGCTCTCTATCCCTGCCTGCTCCCTTCCCCCAACCCCCTACCAACTGCAAGGGACAAGGAGGGGGATGAGCATGTTGCCTTCCAAACCTCACATCCTCACTGCAGCACAAGAGGTCTGCTACCATCTGCTTTATGAAATGACCTATGTGCACCATCTACTCTGAAGGGTTCCTCTGTTTAACAGTTGAAATCTGCGTGTGTTGGTAACTGCTGTCTGGTTTCAGAAGAGGTAAACCCCCATGGCTAAGGCTCAGTGAGAGACCTTGGGACCACAAGCCACTAAGGAGACAAATCTTATCTCCCTGGCAGGGGCACTGCCTCTGCCCCCTTTACTTCACCCTGCTTGGTCCCTAGCAGATGACGGGTTAGCCAACGATGGGTAAGATTCCTCAAGAGAGAAACAACCTAAGACAGGCATGGTCATGAGAGGGCCCTCAGGGAAGGACTTGGGAGGCTATAGAAAAAGGGGGTGATGGACCTTTGCCCCTCGGCTTTGACATAGCCTGAGTCCTCATTCTGTCTGCAAGAAGTCTCCTAATCTCTTGGCTGCCTTACTTCCCCTGACCAACTTAAGCCTGAAACAATGCTGGAGGTGGGTATTGCCCTGTGCTGGAAAGGGCGGGTTCCCCAGGGCGATCAGGCCTAAGAAAGAATGCACAAAATCCTATGAAACCTATTTTGCTAATACCCTCAATTTAAATGATAAGGATTCAAGCATGAAATGAGTTTGTTTCCCCAGAGTTTTATGGCCCTTTAGCTATCTGACCCTGACTTAAAATAAGCCCTCAGAGCCCGGCTGGAGTAGTTCAGTGGATTGAGTGCAGGCTGGGAACCAGGGGGTCCCGGTTGGATTCCCAGTCGGGGCACATGCCTGCGTTGCGGGCCGGGTCCTCAATGAGGGCCATGTGAGAGGCAACCATACATTGCTCTTTCTCCCTCCCTTCTCCTCTCTCTGGAAATAAATAAAATCTTAAAAAAAAAACAATAAGCCCTCAGAGTTCTTTGAATGTTATCTATTGTTTGATCATTACTGCTTGACAATGATTGATGAGATTTACATATATGCCCTGTATTCCTGTGCAAATTAAACCCAATAAAGGCCTATTGAGGAACAGGTTCCTGGCCCTTCTCCTTTGAGAGTTTGGCTACTTTTCCTCCCCAAGCAGATCATGTCTTGGTAGACTTATTTTCATCCGTGGTGGCTGGAGGGGGGAGGGCCCTGTGGCTGGAGTCTCCCCCGCCCCCACCGCCCACATGCTTGCTCTCAAGTGTTCCTGATCTCCAGCTTCAAGCTCTGATGGGGGTGAGGCAGTTGCATCCAAGCTTCCTGTTCTCCATTCATTTTAAGTGCAAATTATTGTTAGTCCTTATTATCTGTCCTTCCCACAACTGTGACACTAGAAAGAAGGTGAAGAAAATATGGCATATTCTGTTGGTACAGGTGTCTGACAACTGATTGAATTTATTTTCTTAGTCAAGCAAAGTCACCCAGAGAAAATATTCCTGTCAGGGTAAAGGTGGCCACTCTCAAGTTACTTGGCTTTGGTCCAAATTTTGTTTGGTCCCTGGGGTAGATAACAGTGTCTACATAGTTCTAATCTGGGCCCACTTAATTCAAATACATGGTAGGAAGAAACAAAAGGGTTGCCTCCTGGTCTCCACAATTAATTTGGACATCAGCATGGGCTTGCTACAATGCACCATTACTTGCTTTCTAGTGTTCTCTTTCACTCTTATTTTCACTTGGCTCTCTTCAGTTGGCACGCTATTTTGGACTTTTCTGTCATGTATCAACTTTTTGTATATGTATATTATATTTGTAATTTATGTATTTATAATTTTCTCTCCTGATCTATAAATACTGGACACAAAAGTGTTTTCTTGCCTAAAATTCCATTTTCATCTGATTTTGAGGAATACAGTCATCCCTTGCTATATTGCGGTTCACTTATTGTGGCTTCACTGTATCACAGGTTTTTTATTTTTATTTTTTATTTTTCTCAGTATTAATATTTTTTATTTTTTTATTTTTTTATTTTATTGTTGTTCACTTACAGTTGTCTGCATTTACCCCCACCCCCAACCCCAGGCAATCCCACCTCCCTCTCTTGCTTCCACCCTCCCCCTTGGTTTTGTCCATGTGTCCTTTACAGCAGTTCCTGAATACCCTTGTCCCCATTATTCCCTTCCCCCTCCCATCTGCTTACTGCC
>PVJI01026219.1:0-19271 GCA_004026765.1 Micronycteris hirsuta
TTTTCCCCGGTTCATCAGGTCCCTGTGTCCGACTCTGAGCAAAGCTCGTTGGAGTGAAAGAGTCATTCCCAGGAACACTTTCTGCTTTGAATAAATGTCTGCGTCTCCCTATTAGGCATGCAAGGGAAAGTGGGTCAGACGGTGTTGAAGATTAAAATGATTTTAACAGGTGCCGCCATTCAGTTCACCTGCAGCGCATCTCTTGGGAATAGCCGACCCATGACTTCATGTGCAGCAGAATAAGGCACCCGTCAGACCATTTGCAAATTGTGCCAAATGTCTTCCTCGGCTGACGGACAGACTGATGTCAGCTGTTTGAATCATCTTCGTCCAAAGAAAGTCTTTTAACTGAGTAATGTCTGTGCCTTGCTTCTGTTACTGTTTTGCTCACGTGATGATCGGCTGCCAGAGAGTTGTCATTAGAGATATTCAGACCTTTCCTTACTCACGCTGACCCAGTTCCCGGGTGACTTCCGTTCCTCCAGAGGCCTTGCAGACTTAATTACCTGTGCATTGTTAACGTGCATTAACATAAGGTTAGTAAAATACCTCTTGCTTCCCATGAATAAGGAGGAAGTTGGTTTTTAAAAGAATTGTTGCCCTTTGTGGCTGCTTTATTAATATTATCATCTTCTTTGTTTTCCAGAAAACAGCTCGTCTGGATGACTGAGAGGTGAGCTCTGCCGTGAGGAGAACTCCAGCCAGAACAGGAAATCTGTTCCTGTGCACTTACCACAGGTCACGTGCCTTGGCTGAATCCTGAGATAGTCTGAGTTACTCAGCTTCCACACTCTGGTCTGCTTCCTCTGTCGGCGTCCGGAACACAAGTCTGCCGTCTCCAGTAGAAAATTCGGTTACTTATCTCAGGGAGTAGGAGGTGAGCAGGGGGTGGTGCCGTCCAAGACACCAGGCTTCTGTGGACATCTGACACCTGAGACGCGCTGGGGACAGCCCTTTCTCTGTGAAACCCCAAACTTACACAGCGTGGCCATAGCTGGTAAGAATCCATGTTTATCTGTTCTGACAATAAGAACCTACAGCATGAAATACTGACTTTATTCTAGGAAGTAAATTAGGGAACAATAAATAAGATATGCCGTCATACATTATTAAATCCTCTGTTTTAATTTCTAACTGTAGTTTGTTTCCGTATAAGACATGCATATTAAGGGATATCCAGTCGACTCAAGGCAGATTCTCTGCACGGCTCTGCACTGAGGGGGGCTCACTTCAGCACTGGCATCAAACACTTCCACCCAGGCCAGGCCGCCCAGCGCTTTTCGATTGTCCACTCTGGACCAGGAAGGATGCTACCACAGGGACACTGAAAGATGAGAGCCCTCCTGCCCTGAAGGAGTTTATCGTTCCAAAGCCAGGACGTGCCTGGTGTGACAATGAATATGCCTCGAAGCAGGCCGTGTTCAACATTTGCTCAGTGAGATGAACGCTCGAGAGCATTAAAGGCAAAAACATGGGTTCCAATCGGGGAGATTAACAGAGATTCTGAGGAGGACGGACCCTGAGACGGTCCGCTGAGGATGAGCTGGAGCTCAGAGGACGTGCGTGCAGAGCGGAGGGGCCGCCGGAGAGCTTCCGGTTCGAGAGGGAGGGTTCACAGGATGCGATGGGGGTGGGGACGCAGGGGGAGAAGGCGGACCCTGGCGGCCAGGCTTCAGCACCAGGCGGAGGTTCCTGATCTCCTGAGACAACAAAATCCTCAACGATAGAATCTAGAAAGAACCGGGATGTGATATTTTTGGGGAAAAAAACCACATACACATATATATTTATACACATATACATGTAAATATGCATACATATGCAAATATGTATATACATATAGCATGCTATTAATTTAAATGAGAGAAACTACTTGGAGTATAGTTGGAAATCCATTCTTCAAATTATCACTTGTAATATAAATATGAAGCAATATTCATGGCAAATGTAGCCTTGAAGGAAACACTTGGAGCAGTCAGGTAAATACATTATAGAATAATTACATGATGCTGGAGTTCTAGGCTATTAGAGAATAATGTCGCTCTATTTATTAGTTTATAACTTACTAATAGGCTGGAAACGAGGCTCATACATTTTTAAGAAAGTAGCGAAAGGACTGGAAAGAGAATTTATGCAAATAAGAGTAAGGTGAAAAATACTGCTACCCCTTGTTTTTATGTCAAATGTAATGATTTTTTTAAATGAAAACGAGCGTTATTTTTTGGTTTCTCATGCTCTCACACTTCCCACACACCGAGGGGGGGCCTGTTGGCTTGGTGTCGGCGTCTAGCCCCATCGGGAAAGGCAGTTCTCTAGACATCTGTTGGGTGGACCTAACATTTTCTGTAGAACCGCTGGCTGAAAGAGGAATCCCGGGACCTCTCCATCTTCCCCGATAAACCGCTGTGTCCTTCCATGGTCGGCTGGCCACGGGTTCGGTCTATGGATTGTGCACGCAGAGAATGACTGTGATTGCTGCCTCCCAATATTTTGTGGTTGATGCACTTCTAATATTTTTTACAGTTAGCAATAATCATATTATTTCTCATGTGTTACAGATGAAACATTTGCATTTTTCCAGATGATGTTCTATTGCAAATTGAACCTTATGTTCGCTGTGCATCTTTAGGTAAATACTCTAAGGTGAAAGAAATGAGGAAGGGTGAGCCCACTGCATTTTCCTTTGTGAGCGAAGTCTTGGATCCATTTCTAGAAAACAGACAAGAATAGGCTGAATGAATCACAAGCACTTAATATCCAGCTGAATGATTCAGCATTCATTTTTACAAAGTTGTTCAATTCGAATGCATAGATACTACCAAGAACTGGCGTGAGTGTGTGTACGGTATGATGCATGTCTCATCGGCCAGACGGTTTCCAGCCTAATAGGCTTTTATGAATGCTGTGACATGCATGTGCCACTCACTGAACAACAACTTATTGCGCGCACACTACGCTGGACGAAGCGCTGTCGCCTTGCTCTGGGGACCGAGTGGAAATAGCAGGGGGGACAGTGAGTCAGCCCCTGAAGGCAGTGGAAGTCTAAGAAGGGAATCGATGTTCGACCTGGTGCTTGAAGATTAAGGAGAGCTTTCCCCACGTAGGAATGGAAACCAAACATGATAGAGTGAGAAAAGGAAATGCACACTTAGCAGCATGCTGTAAAAATGCGTGTCCTACCTGTTCTGGGTGGAATCGTGCCCCCCCTATGTGTTGCGTCCCAACTCCAGGCACCTGCGACTGGGAGGATTTGGTTAGGTAATGGAGACTTTGCAGATGCACTTGAGCCGTAAGCTAAGGCGGGGTCAGCCTGGAGTGGGGTGGACCCTCAGAGCAACGCGGCTGGTGTCCGTGTAAGAAAGCAAGAGCAGGCGTAGGACGCAGGTGCACACACAGAGAACACTGTGAAGACAGACACGGGGAAGGCGGCAGTCCTGTGGCGATGGAGCCAGGGCCGCGTGGTGGAGCGGGGAGCCAGGGAGCATCCCCGGGGGCCCCAGGCACCAGGAGCCAGGAGAGAGGCCTGGGCCGGATTGCCACTCACCACCCCCAGGGGAACCCGTCCTACGGGCCCCTGCTTTCAGACTTCCAGCCTCCAGGCTCAGAGATCATCTGTTGCTGTGGTCTTAAGTGCCCCCGTCTGGGGCCATTTGCGATGGCAGCCCTGGGAGACCAGGGCACCGTGGTGAGGAAATGCAGCTGTCGAAGGAGAGAATGCCTAAGGCTGAGGACACTCAGAGAGAACCCAGGAGGAGAGAGACAACCTTGAACCGAAGTGGCCATTGCGTGAGTGAGCCGAGGGGTGAGGCTCTTCGCCGACGGTGACACAGTGGGGCTTTGGTTTTGTTTCCATCCAGGGCGGTCGCATTCCCGTACTTGCCGAATGGCAGAGAAGATGGTCGCGTCGAAGGGTGCCGGCTGTCGCTGCGTAGGGCGCACAGGTTATGTCTGTTTGCCGCTGAGGGATAACGAGGGCTCCCACGGCCCATCCTTGAGCCTGCAATGCCCTCCGTAGACGGACGTGCTATTTGGGACTCAGCCTAGAGAAGGCTCTTTGATACCTTCTCCCCTTTATTGGGAAGCGCTCCACCGACCTCTCCAGAGGGATTTTTCCCTATCTCTCAGGCAGTTAAGGCTCCTTAAAAAGACAGCCGGAGTAGGAAATACCTTGATAAGGGCGTGGACCATGTCTTTGGTAGGTGGGCTTCTCAGCACGAGGGAGTTCAAACCCCCCCCCCCCCCCCGTATAGAACCCTCAGGCAAACACGAAATCCATGAAGACTGAACACCTGGACTTGGGCCTCACTAGTCCCATCTGGGAAATCTGCCCTTGAATTGTGATTCGTTCTTGAGCTGATCAGTAGGATTATTTGGGAGGGCAAGCTCAGTCTTTTCAACATCAGACAGTTGTGGATGACAATTAGTTTTAAGTAGCTTGCCGAAGAAACACGACCTGATTCGAGGGCACTGAAGGAGCACACGCCTCTTTTCTGCAACAGCGGGCTTGAATTACTTTTCCCAAGACGTGTCATAATAAGAGAAACAATGACTGGCGTTTCGTTTGCTGTGAAATGCTTAAATTAGACTCAACATTTCCTTCTTAAAGACTCGCAGAGTTTGGTGTCAACGGGATAATTTAATAAGCACCCGTATTTGTATGCCTCTGGACCACTGTGTGAGTAGGAAGTGCTGGTGGTCACCAGGCGCCTCCCTGTCCGAGCCGCTCATGCACTCTGGTGGCAGGATGTGTCTTCTCGTCATTGGCTTTGTGATCTTCCTCCTATCCATGGTGACAGCACCTGCACCCAGCACTCCTTCCACCCCTGCAAAAAAAAAAAAACTTCCAAAGAGCCTTTGGTCTTGTGACTAATATTTGCTTAATTAAATCCCCAAGAACCAGTGGGTGTCATTTAGAAGGCGATTCAGCTGTGCCTTCAGACAGGTGTCACAGAATGCCCCTCTGAAGGGTACTTTCAGGGACAGCGAAGGCACCATTAGCTACCAGAACGTGGAGCAGTTCAAGCAGAAGCCGTACTTGTCTGACAGCTTTTCAGTTCTGCAGAGGTCGGAGCCGAGGCCGACGCAGCGCCGTTCTCCGCTGCGACATCCACAGTGAGGCTTTCTCCAGGAGCCGCGGCATTTGCTTTGGTTTTATCACCTGGATGAATGTGAATGTGTCAACCGCCCGCTTCTGTGACCTAAGTGCTGTGGAATTTCTAGGTGGAAAACCCACGTGATTGAAGGGAAACAAAATCTCTCGTATGCCTGAATGTTCTCCACAAGGATCTGGGGACAATTAGTGTAATTCTTACTCATGTTTTCCTTTGACTAGGCACAATCAGTAGTTGTCAGGAATAAATTGAATATTCAAAAGAATAGTCAAACAGCAATTAATAGAAGTTCAGTGTAGTATGTAAAAATAGGGGCATAATACGCTGTGATTTCTGTAGGTAGACAAACACAGAGAACAGAGACAGATAAAGATCGATTGATTCTAGGTCTATGGCATGTCTCCATTTAAAATAACACAAAAGAAAATGATCAGTCAAGAGAGTAAGAAACTTTTATTTCAGAATCCAAATATTGTTAGAATTGATTGTAATAAAAATGTTTAGCCGTGGGGCTGTCTGTGGTATATTAAAATGAAGGAAGCATTTCTTAGTTTATTAATAGGTCAAGTTGCTCACCTCCAGCCGTCATAACCCACATCCAGGAAAAGGGAGAGGGGAAATCAGGAAGGAGGAACCTTGACCTTGTGGGCTCACGGTCCATAAGCTTTCTGGTGGCGGGGGCGGTTTTCTTCTGTGCTGCCTTTCGGCAGAATCCGTAGGAGAAAAATGTAACATAGAGTCTTGAAATCTTGTCAGGACTAGAATTTTTTAAGTGTTCGTTTATTTTGTTCTTTAGATTCCACGTATAAGTGAAATCATATGGTATTTGTCTCTCTCTGCCTGACTTCTTTCACTTAGGCTACTACTATAGCTGTTTATAAAATAGGAAGTTGTTAGAATTCAACATGTAGATTAGACAGAGAAACAGATGGAGGAATAAACTTCCTTTTTGACCAGATGGTACTTTTCCTAGGTGATCATGATAA
The DNA here is from genome assembly GCA_004026765.1 of Micronycteris hirsuta. NCBI lineage: Eukaryota > Metazoa > Chordata > Mammalia > Chiroptera > Phyllostomidae > Micronycteris > Micronycteris hirsuta. The sequence continues at coordinate 6,098 of PVJI01026219.1, forward strand.
AGAGCTAAAGATGCAACGTGAAGAATCATTTGTGACGGTGGCAGACATCTGGGTTCTTGAGCATCTTACAAATTATGGAGCGGGACCTCCAAGTGCATTCCTTGTCGAAAGTCACAAACGTCCAGCATCCCCGGGAGCCCCCCACCCCACCTCCTTTCTGGAGCGTGTTGGCAGGTGCGGAGGTGCTCGGAGGGGCCCGGGGGCTGGCATCCGAGGCACTGAGGTGCCACAGGGCGCATGTCCAGGGCCCAGGCTTCGGGGCGCATCCGCCCGCACAGTTCCAGCGCTCCCCTCTGCGGGCTTGTGTTTCATGGGCTGCTTTAACTGTGCGATTTATTATTGACCTCAGGCAGAATGTATTTGCCGGGGCGGAACCAACCTGCATTTTGCCTCCCTGGACCACTCATCACTGAGCTCTTATTCCTGGAGAATTCCAGTTCTGGGGAAATCGCATCGATAGACTTCTGCGGAAGTGCACATATTTCAGTGCTGCCTGTCTCCGTTTTGCTTGGCAGAAAGCTGTAATTTTTCTAGATTTTTCTAATGATCCTCTGCAACTTTACTGCTAGCTAGTGAGTGATTCTTCTTCACCTTTAGTGCCTTATCATTCTGCTCTTTTGCATCGAGTTTAGCTGCTTTTGTCTATCAAGTAGGGAACTAAAAAGAAAGAAAGAAAGAAAGAAAATGACTACATAACTGAGCTAATTGCGCATCTGCTGGCTGATGGTGACCGTGGCTTTAAGTACGTCCTGCTCACTCCAACGGAACCCTGGTGGCTGCAAATTAAACTTCTCACCTGAGTCGCCAGGAGAGTGGACTCAACTGTGTGTGGTGACACAGGCAATAGGAAGGACATCACCTAGATCAACCCACACGTCTATAAAACTACACCAACCCCGTCCAGTCACGTGGGATGTTTTATTTTTGGCTGAAAGGGACTTTGTTTGCTGCCCAGAGAAACCCCTAGGGAGCCAAGAAAGGCAAGTGGACCTACTTGTCCGGGGTCACAGGTCTGAAGGGGAAACTACCCTTCCGTGAGAGGCGGTCAGTATCAGAGGCAGAGATGGGCAGTCCTGGGGCTGAGGTCAGAGCCGCCCCCCCACCCCGCGCCCCCCATCCTCAAACGCCTGCCCGTCATGCTGGCTGAAGTCCGGACACCTGGCAGGACGGTCTGTTGCTCCAGGGCACCCCGGTCAAGCTCCAGGAAAGAAAAAGCCCACAGGAGAAATGCACATGTCCGAACTCTAACACAAGACCTGAATAAAACAACCACTCTCCAGCAGCTGTGGCTGCCTTTGCAACGGGAAATACAGTCCTACACGGCTCTCTTCCTAGTCTTTCTGTTCTAGACGTGTTTCACACGAGCAGTGCCACCACAAGGAAATCCACTTGCACGTGTATGAATTGTGATGAGTGTATATGTGCGTACATGTATATGTACATCCTAGACAGGCCCCATCCCATCCCTCACGAGCTCAGGCATGATCCTCGCCACAGAACACGTTCGGACGTCCGCTGCTGGACGGAGCCATGTGCACCTGTTCCCGCCCTCCGTCTGTTGTCCCCAGAGAGAGAAAATCTTTAGGGTTTTGTAAAATTCAAAATCAGTCAATGTCTTGGAGCCACTGAGGTATGATCCATTTCAAAATAAATTTGAGAATTAACCTAGATGTCAATGAAAAAGCATGAACATGTGTAAATCAATGTCATACTTTAATATAATTATTTTACAACTTAGCAGTTTTTCAATAGGGAACATTATAAAAATAATGGTAAATCTATAATAAAATATGTACTTGTTTCCTAATTTCTGCTTCTTTTCTGAGAATATGCAATTCGTATTTCATGTATTATCTAGGTTGGCCATAGATCATCTTTTAATTGGAAAAATGATCTTTACTGTTCACAGTAACTGATTTTGAAATGACAGCCGGACAGTGTTTGATCCCCTGGTTTGTGACACCGTCCTGCACGCGGATACTTATCGGTGCCACGGTCACATCCTTGTTGAAAACATTCAATGCGACAAATGATTTCTTTATCTAATCATCTTCTGTTTCATACCTTTAAGTTCCATTTCTCTCACTGTGCCAAGCAGATGACATAGTTATGTTTGTCACTTCCAAAGACAGAAGCAAACAGGGAAGGTTTCTGAGAAAGGCCCTCTGTGAGCGCTGGTCGGCGTGGCTGGGATGGGCACCCGTCCCTTCCTTGCGGTGTGACTGTCGGCGTCTTGGGAGATGGAACTGTGTGGGGGGTTTTTGAGGTCATGGCAGCATATAGAACATTCTGGAAGTGTGGCTCCCTTCCTGGAACTAAAGCACAGCACGGGGTAAATTTTAGATGGATGGGTGGATGGATAATTTCAAATCTCAAAACTGAGTTTCCTAAGTCTTGGTATTCAGCTTTTCTCTGCTTTGTTGTTTTTTTTACAAACAGCCTTTCTTAGTTCCCTCCTTGCACTTAGGAGTGAGTAACTGGACAGACCGACTTTGGAAGCTTGCGTGAATCTCCCCTTCACCGCTGACCGTGGGCCCCCGAGGACAGGCCTGGTTGGTAGTGGTTGTTCTTGGCCGTCTGAGCAGGGACAGGCTGACCCTCACCCCCTCCCCACTGGACACGTGGCTTCCCCCACTCTGGGAGGCCCAGCCTTGGCCAGGCAGATTGCTCTGTTCCTTCTGTGTTAATGTATTCTTACCCTACCTCTACGGGAGAGAAAACACGTCTGCTCACTCACAAACCCATTTCCCTTCCCCTGACCACTGTAACCGCCCCCCCCCACCGCCCCACTGCTACCCCCTGCCCGGGCTCTCTGCACCCAACGGCTCCCCCACCCTGTCCCCACGTGCTTCTCTGCCCTGCGTGCACTCGCAAAGGGGGCCACACCTGCCTCTGCACCACCAGGGCGGGCGTTGTTGGGTCTGTGCTGCTGTCTCCCCTGCCCCTGCTCTTACCTCTGCATTCGCCCATCGGAAGCGTTCTTGCGTTTGGGGCAGGCCCCTGGCTCAGTTCGCAGGTCACACATGCACCCGTGGTCCATTCCTAGGGGATGAAACCATTCCCCAGGCCGACAGCTGTCCACTGCCACCTCTCCAGCTGCCCTGTCCCCCAAACCAAAGAACCGATATATCATGCTTAGTACCATCCCCAACAAATCCCACCAATGTCCGCTCCAGGCTTCAGGCCAGCCTCTCTGGGCAAGTGTATCCTCCCAGGCCTTGTGCGCAGAAGCCTCCACGTTCATCCTAAGGAACGCCACCCGGCTTCCTTGTGCTCGCCTGACATGAAATACCTTTCCGCATCCAACCCGTCCGCGCTGTTCATCAGGCAGAAGCTTTTCTCTGTAGGAAAGAGCAGCTAGTTCTCACCCTGAGGATAAGGGCCACGGTGTAATGTGAAACATTTGCCCACGTCCTCCTTTGGAAAAGACTCTTTGAAAGGGGTCATTGAGCTTTTCTCACATATTTCCATAAACAGATGAAAATGCTGGTCTTTGAGAAAGCATTTAAAATACGTTTTCACTGAAATTTGTGAGATGACTTCTGAGCCACGTGCCTTTGAAAGAAACAACAGAGGCCCTGCCTGCGCTTTCTATGGGTCCCCAGGGGTAACGGTCATAGACCAGAGCACACGGCCGCCCCAGGGCGACTTGTGTCCATGCGCACACGTGAGTGCGCACTGTGTTCGATATGCTGCTGTCACCAGAACAGGTTGGTGTGTGCCCTGCTACAGTCGAGGCGCAAAGTGCCCCACCCGCTCAGAACCCCCAGAGGGATTGGTAATGTGACTCCTTGCACACTTACGTTTGTGGAGGGTCTGGAGTCCATCTCTCAGCTCACTTTCCATCCAGATGGTTTAAGTTGTGTCCATGTCCCTGTGTAGACTGCGTCACTACCCGAGTGACGGACCTCCACACCCCCCACCCTGGCGCCGAGGGTGCTGATCCATCGCATGTGGGCACCTCCTCAAAGCCAATGCCCCTCTGTGATGCGCGAGGGCTATGCATCATCCCCACAGGGCTGGTGAGGATGCCTCCCCCAGGGAGGGACAGCCATCCTACCTGACCTGCAATGTCCAGGAGCACATGCACGCGGCCCCGGCCCCAGAGCCAACAGCCCTCTGGGTCTGGAAGCCCGTTTTTGCTGAAAACAACCTTCCTGAAATGTGAACCGGGGGCAGGCTGCCTGTGCCCTGGGTTGATTTCCTCGGCAAACTGAAAACGAGGTGGTGGTGCTCTGTGCCTGGCACCTGGTCACGCGGGGGCAAGTTTCCGTCCACCCGGAGTTATGAGTCCTGCATTCTTACCCATTTGGGAGCCACTTATTTCCCCAAGACCGCAACCGCCTCCAGGGGAGCGGCCATCCACACGGCCTTTGCTTCTCCCGCGGTGTCCGGAACCCGGCTGAGCCTCGGAAGACACTCAGTAAGTCGTTGCCGAAGGGAATCGAATCTGGAAGCACCAGGGACTCATGCTTCCTCTGCTCGTGGTGTGACGTGGGGCTGCCCAGAACCCCACGCCGGTGCAAGGTTAAGTGTGCGAACGCTGCCGGCTCGCTCTCCCATTTACTGTCTGCCTGTTTTTCTTCCTTTTTTTCCTTCAGCAGAGCTTTTTGGCCAGGACTTATTTTTATAAAGGATTTTATTCCCAGCTCCCGTGGGATTAAACGTTTATGCCTGGCTTCAGGACCTGAGAGGGGTGTAACTCAGGAGGGCTGGTGAAGGGGGAGGGCTGCGGGGGCTGTCCCGACACCGCTGGGCTGAGCTTTCCCCCAGTTCCACTGAACGGCTTCGTTAGCATACGCTGTGTTTACATCTCTGGTCCTGGGCTCAAGGCAGCTTGACCTCAAAGTCACTGGTGAGGGGGAGCAGTGTTTCGCCCAAGAAAGGGCTCTCAGAACTAACCCGCTGAGGGTCCATGAGGAGCAACGTAAGTGTGACGGGCTAGAAAAGATCGATCATTTCCTGAGTTTGTTGTTGGTTGCATAGTTGTTTCAGACATGTGCACAGTACATATGCAGCGCACCCCAGCTTGTCTAGACGTGGCCCAGCCAAATTTCTTATGGTGGAGAAGTGAGGCAGTACCCGCTGGACCTCACGGCCCTTTGGGGGAGGGAGACTGGTGGATGTCTGCTGACGTGCTGGCTCCATTGCTCAGTGGCAGTCACATCAACAGTGTGCAAACAGAAGTTGTGGGTCAAGGTCAGTCAGCGGCGTCTGCCAGGGGACCCAGAGATGCATGGGGCGTGTGCCGAGTGGGGGGAGGCGGTGACGGAGAAGGGCAGCGTGCTCACAGACCTCGGGTCTCCACGCTGTCTGCGGCGTCTGCGCTCACCCGCTCTGCGCCCCTGCAGCCTTTTGCGCGGGTCTCGGCGCACCGCCAGGGGCTCGGCCCCGGGGCTGCTGCTCTGCTGCTCCCATTGCTTCTCACTGCCTTGGCGCGTCTCTGTTCCCGGGGCCAGTGCTCTGTCTCCGCCAGCGCGTCGCCTCTGTTCGCCGAGACTCAGAAAGAGCCAAGGCGTCCTTCGGCTACTTCGGGTTTGTCCTTTGCTCTGTTTGTCCACCAAGCCAATAGACAGAGGCTCACTGAAAACGTGCGAGGGAGACAGAGAGCAAAGTGAGCTCATAGCTAAAAATAACGTCCCCTGATAAGTTGCCTTATTCAATTCATAGAGTGGGATGTGAATCAGATCTTGTTTCCCCACTTTACAGAAAAGTGCAGCGTGAGCTGATCACACCTGCAGAGCTGGTCACACCTGCAGAGCTGGTGTCCGAGCCAGGTGTGCAAACACGCACTTCTGGGAGTGTGCTTGACGCCCTCCCCCCGCCACCCGGGACCACCGACTCCTGAAGTGAACCCGTGGGGAGTCCGCATGCACACATGACACTATGGCGTGACGTGACATGAGATCACGTGTTAGTCGTGCTGCAGTAGAAATAAGACCGCACGGTTATTAGGGTGAAGCGCCTCCATCGTGAAGACGGACAGTTGGGGTTCAGAGTCCTCGAGGGTTGTCAACGCGGTCACAGAGCCTGTGAGAGACCGTCAGCATCCGCGGCCAGTCCGGAACTCACCAACTCCATCTGGGCTTTTCCGATCTGAACAAGACCTGCGCCTCAGGGAAAGTATATGATGACTTGAAAAGGCAAATGATTGTAAGTGACAGATCTCAGCCGCAATTAGAAGGATCCGCGGATAGGCCCGTGACACCTGGGTGAAGAAGAGGACACACCCCTTCAGCTAGAGGGACAGTGGTCACCATCCGAGAGGAAGGGGAATTTGGTTTGGAAATGGAAAATTTCAGCCAAGGGAAAGGCATGAGTCCGAAGCTCTGGAAGCCCACCCCGGTGAGGGGGAGGCTTGGGGTTTGTGGAAGCTGAAGGTGGAAGTGGGAGCGGGACTTGAAGCGCTTCAGCCCCAGTTAAGGCCTAAAAGAAGCGAGACTCAGGCCAGCAGTCGAAACGGGGCCTGCGTCGGCTCGCCCGTCAAGGGCGCAGGGTGGCACTTGCCTGTAGGTTCTTCCAGAAGTTCCGCGTTGGCTCCCACGTAAACCAGGAGTCGGTGCTCTGTCTGACCCCGCCCCATCCAAGCACCCCCCTGTCCCCTCTCCTCCCAGACGCCCCTTTTCCACCTGCAGCCTCTCCCAGCTCTGCCACCCACTTCCCACCTCGGAGCACACTCGTGAAAACACGAGAGAAGGATTTCTCACGAATTAACGTCCCCTCTGGGGATGGAAGGGAGACTTTTGACCAACTCCATGTTTCAGAGAAATTGCACAGTCCCAAGTAGATTTCTCCCCTTTGGGGAGAAAAACATAAATGTGTTTGTCAAGTAAAATCAGATACTGAGATCCTTTTTCCGCAATCCTGCTTCACGCCCTCTTTCAAAAACGCGGACGGCATGCCCTTATTTCTCTGAACAAGGGGTGCTGGTGGGCCCCGGTGCCTCCTGTCCTTTTGCTGTTTTCTTACAAAATGAAAATTTCTGGAATAGAACCTCCACGAAGGTAGGCGCCTTTGCCACCTTTGCACTGCTCCATCCCTGGAGCCAAAACAGGCCCTGGGTACAAAGCCAAAGGATAAGCTGGCCCCTTGCAGCTCCCCCCGCGTTGCTGGGGTTTCCGATCTGAATCTGATTGGCGAAGGTCTGAATGTGATTATGTTATCGAGTGTTCAGACAAAAGATGCTACAATTAATTGAATTAGGCCATCCCCCTGGCCTCTCCAAGATTAAATACCAAAAGAACTATAATTGTATCCACTCAGAGGTACTTGGAGATAACCACAGCGTATTAACATTTGTTTAGATTATGAGATCAGCGATCCTGAAAGGCAGTTCCGGGAGGAAGCAGAGCATGGGATTTGATGGCTGTTCTGGTCCTTCATTGTCTCCAGCACCCCCGACACCAGGCAGTCATTTGGATTTTATGACAAGACGGAATAACCAGCCACCTGTGCAGATTACAATATATTATTTCACATTGAGTTTCTTTCTTGAAAGCTTTCTGATGAATATTTCCTTCATTGTCATATCACATTAGCTGTAGGTGTCAGATGTCAGGCGTGACGAGGAGACAATATCCAGCACAGAGTTTTACGAGGGAGACTGAATCCCAAAGGAAGGATTTTCTCCGAATGATTATGAGGCAGACCGGCAACTCTGCACCAGGCCCACCAGCCTGGGCCAGGGCTGGCCAGGAGGGAGCCACGCCAGTGAAAGGTCGGTCAGAACTGGTGTAATTGCACACACACTCATCGAGATAAGTCATTTCTGTTGAGCTAAGAAGTTTTAGGGAAAATTGATGCTTAACCAAACTAATTAAACAATTAATATAATCGTCTTAAATCGAGGCATGCTGAGGGTTAACACAGCAGAGGGGTTTAACATAAAATACCAGCAGTGGTAACCAGACCCTTTCCTCCCGGAAGCCAAGTCTCCTGTTTCTGGTTTCTGAAGCTACCTCTGCCCACCCCGGAGATACTTCGTTCCTGCCTGGTGTCTGCGAGGGGCTTCCCGGGCCTCCTCCGTCCCTCTTTCCTCCACCCAGCCCCCCCCACCCCCGCACTCAGTCACCCGTCCACGGGCTTTCGCATCTGGAGTCCCGAGGGGCCACCTGGTGCTCTCGCCTCAGCAGTGGACATGCTCCCCTTCTCCCACTACCCCCTGGGAGTTTCTTTTTAGTTTCAGGGATCGAAGTTTCAAAACAGTGGGTCCACCTTCTTTTCAATTCCTCTGCTCGATACTCTGTGTTCAAATCAGGAAGTTTAGGTCTTGCTTGATTTCTGCAAAACTATCTTCTACTATTTCTTGAATCGTTTTCTTTCCTTCACATCTTTTTATCTCTCTGTAAAAGTGAAGCTTCTGAGTTTGCCTGCCTTTTTTGTACCTTTTGCCTTCCTCATAGTTTATGATAATTATTCAGTTTAGAAGTCTTATTATTAATTTTGATGATTAGGTTCTTGTTCTCTAAAAGACCTTTCTTGGTTTTAGATTGTCATAGGATACGATTCTTTTTTTAATGGCCGTAATAGGTGTTTGACTCTTTCTATGTTGACGCAACTTCTAAAATCGTCGTCTCTCTGAATTGGGTCTCTTTCTTTTGGAACAAGCGAGTCCTAGTGCGTTTTCCTCTCTGCAGCTTTGAGGGTGTGCTGCTTTCAGTGACTCCGGCTGCCACCTCAGTTGTCACCTTTGCTTCAAAGGACAAGGATGCTATTTGATTGACATGGTCATTCTCACCTTTGAGCAGGTGAGGGGGGAGGGTCAGAGCTTCTTTCTGAGTCCCGTGCTTCTTCATAAGCACCTTCGAATCGATAACCCACAGGCCTGTTTTGGAGCAGCACGACCTTGGCCCCTTCCACCCACGGGCACAAATGCGCGGCCCACCCATCCTCCAGGGAACGGCCCGACCAGCTCTGAGCGGCAATAGTCACAGGCAGATGTTGGGTGTGCACCACGCCCAGCTCCTAGCCATGTTCAGGGGCCTGTGACCTTTACAACAAGCACAGGAAGTCCGTACTCACTGCTCTCCTATTGCACGATCGGAACCGGCGGGGACAGCGGTCGGCCGCCTCGGCAGCTCGGTCCAGAGGCTGGGGCTGGAAGCCAGTCCGCGTCCACGCGGAGGCTGCGCTCCACTGCATCCGGCTGGCCCCCGGGAGGGGCCCGGATCTCAGAACCACAAGGGATAGCCCGCTCCGGGAGCACAGATCCGACTCCTCCAGGCGCATCTTTAATGAGAGAGTCCGCTCTTCCTGTCCGATACGGTGGTTTCAGGCAGCGTCTGTCATCTAAATCAGTGGCAGAAATGTGAGGATGAAAGGAAATTTAGCGACGTTCTTGTCATACGCTTTTATTTTGCAATGAGCCATCCAGAGTCCCAGGGACAGGCATGTCTATGGCTGGGCGGTGGAAAAGCAGGAGAAACCAGAAAGCTCTCCCTCTGTACCATGAGCCCGCGCAAAACTCTGGCCCCCTCAACGTCAGGGAAGCAAAGATGCTTTTCCCCAAGCAGAAAGCTGGAAGCAGAGCAACCGAAATGCATTTTGTCTTCCTTCCTTTCCTTGAGAATCGGTGCTGCAACTTGGCAATCTGCTCACAGCTCTGCTGCAAACACAAGGCCTCTGTGCCTTGCAGGTGAGCCGGAAGGCTTTTCCTCTGCGCATGCACCCGTCCACCCCCGTCCGGCCCTTCACTTATTTACTTATTTATCCATCCAGCATTGCTTGTACTCCGACTGTGTGCAAAGCACTGCACTAGTGACGGAGAAAAGAAAGAATAATTAAATGTGATTTTGTTCACGCTGACTCTAGCCACTAATGATCTACTTTGTAACTTGTCTAAAGTCCTTTCAAAGGCAGACGGGTTGTAACTCCTACGTCTACGTGAAGTAAAGACAACACACACAGAAAGATCTTAGAGCATCGATGTGGCAATTTGCTATTGACTGCAATACCTAGCTATTATTGTCCCAAAGTTGTTTTTTCCTACTGCTATCAATATGAGTAGCTACCGTTAGGGAGTGCCTAATATATGCCGTGCATTCTATTAAATGCTTTGCGTATATTGCCTAATTCAATCCCTTCAGCGGTGTCACAAACCCATGTTTTATTCTCCATATTTATCGCTTGAGATCCCATTCCTGGAATTGGCGAAGTGTGCGTTCGAACCAAAGCCATTTTCTCCAGGGAGTCTGTGTTGGTGACATCATCACGCTGTCTAACCGGACAGTTCCCGTAGCAGGGATCCCAGAACTTCGCAGAGTCCACACTAGGGGAGCGAATTCCTTGCACTTTCTTCCAGCAAACACTCCTCACTTCCCCTTCCCCTTCCCCTTCCTGTGGTTTTCCCAGAATGCCGCCCCTTTAGCCACACAGCCCGGGTTTTGTTTAATTCTCTCGTAAGCCCTGAGGGCATTTGGAAATCTTAGAGGGAACTTAAGTCTTGTTGAAATATCTTTTTTCCTTAAATTGGAAGGAAAAAACAGCGGCCCTCTTTTGGAAAATGGTGTTGAAGGTTGTGCTCATTCGGGCTCTGTAACATTTTTTAGAGTCCTGTTTTGTAAGGGCGTTAACAGCCCGAAAAACGGTTTCAAGTGAGAATGGCTGTTCTCTTGAGCTCCGAGGAAGATTGGAGAGCCCTGATTTATTCTGAGCTCCGCGCAGCCAGGCCCAGACATGTTACAAAGTAGCTGCTCGGCGCTGTTATCATTCCTCGCAGGCTCCCGGATTTGCTCATTGGATACTCTGGGGTTTGAGTTTCATTTAAATGGTGCAACGATATGTGTTCATATATCATTTCAGCTTCGGGAGTAAGACTTGGGAAAAGCAACTTTCATTACGTCTCAAAGGCTGTCAGTGAGCTAAATTGGATCCACTCTGTTCATCTAAGTATTAGGGAATCAACATACATTTTTAAGGCAAAAATATAAACTTCACTGTGTATCAAGAGATGTACCCTGTCAGTTACCTGGGCGTTTCTCAGTGGGTTGCAGCTGCATTGGGAAGGACCAGTGAGTGATTCTCAGCAAAAATAAGGTAAATGTGACTGCAAGATAAATTTGGACTTTCTAAAAGAATCGTAGACAACGCAAGCTTGGAACTCACCAACCTCTTTGGAAATGGAACTCATTTTGGACCTGGTGGTAGAAGCTGCGGACTTTTTCTAAGGCAACAATAAACATAAGGAGGATTTGGCTGAGGGTGAGGACACCTTTCTACACCAGCACCAACTGCTCCGTCAATACTTAAACTGACACACAGTCTTTATACCTGTGTGAGAAACCATCGGGTGCCTGTTTAGCTACGTGGCAGATTTAACATGAACTCCAAAATGAGGCCCCTCGGAAGTCCACACCTCCCTGGTGTGAGGCAGCATGGTGGGATTCCCGGCTGCGTTTTCATTCTTGGGTTTCCCAACTCCTGGCGCTCAGTTCCCGATTTGCATAGAAGTCAGTGTCTCGCAATCAATCAACATGTGCTACATTCTGTAATGGCCACGTAATTAGCATTTCCCCCGCGTTGTGTCCGACCCCCTGCAAAGGGCACGGACATCGATCACTTTGAACATGTGACACATGACTGAGGGAGCCCTGTAGGGCAAACAGAGGTAATTCTTCACACTGGCTCCCGGGTGTGTGTTTCTGTTTCAGAAAAGGGAACCGTAATTCCCTATGATTTGTTGGGGTATTCACTTATTTTTCAAAACTCTTTGAAATTAGGGAGGTGTTTAGCTATTCGCTAAGTCTCACTTGATTATTTCCTGTCCCCCCAACCCCAGAGGGAAAGCCACATAGCTTTGGAACCCATTGCATTACCCTTAATTTATTCTTTTGTCTGTACGTAGAATTACATGTCACCTGCAGTTTTTACTCCTATTTATCGTGTTTTAGAGCAATATTTTCTTGAGTCCCTTGGGTCCCTGTAGATAAGCTACTTTCTACGGGGTACAAGTAAACTCCTCTGAAATCAGACCATCACTGGGCAGCTGCCTCACAGCATGTCCGAAAGACCTAACACTTCTGCAAAGGGTGACTTGGATGAGACGTGAAGACTCATAAAATATTGACTAATTAGCCCTGGCTGGTGTGGCTCAGTGGATTGAGCACGGGCTGGGAACCAGAGGGTCCCGGTTCGATTCCCCGTCAGGGCACATGCCTGGGTTGCGGGCCGGGTCCCTGGTGGGGGCCATGTGAGAGGCAACCATACATTGCTGTTTCTCTCCCTCTCTGTCTCCCTCCCTTCCCCTCTCTCTAAAATAAATAAATAAAATCTTTAAAAAAAATATTGACTAATTACAACTCGCCTTATTTAAGACGTACCCTGGTGTCCTGCATTGCTAAAGGTGTTTCCGTAGACGGTGCAATCAGGGAAATCAGAATTCGTATCCACTTCCAAGTGCCATCCTCTGTCATCCAAACTGCACTTGGTTTGGGTCATATTTTGCAGTGAAATTATTAATGCTGTCCTAACTGAATAAAATATGTCATTTGTTTCTGAAATAGCAAAAAGAAATCTGGGAGGAATGATGAGTTGCTGGAAAGATAATTGGAAGGAGGAGAATATCTTAATTTATCAAATTAAGAAATTTATTTCCAGACTTTCAATCTTGATTGTATACGCTGGCTGAATAGGGAATGGCGCATCCACACTTCACATTTGGAATGATTTCTTTCTGGAGGATGTGGTTTTATATGACTCTTGTCTCATGACGAAAGGAAGGACAAAAATAATGTGCATTTTCAGAGACCACAATTAGGCCCCGAGAATCAGTTCAGGTGCATCCTCAGCACAACGCCGTGAATTCCAGGTGGTGTGTGTGCAAAGCCGAGACCAGGTCTGCTGGGCAAAGTTCTGAAGACATCCCCCGAGACACTCATCTTCTGTGTCATTGAACTGTCACTGATGTGGTGCTGCGGAGAGATTTTGCAGATGGACTGAAGATGAGTGACCAACTATCTAAGTTGAAGGAGATGATCGACAACTGAACCTAAAAAACAAAGAAACAAAAACAAACTAAGCAAACAACTAGAACAGGAACAGAGTCACAGAAATGGAGATCACATGAGGGTTATCAGTGGGGAGGGGGAGGGGGCGAATGGGGAAAATGTACAGAGAATAAGAAGCATAAGTGGTAGGTACGAATTAGGCAGGGCGAGGTTAAGAATAGTATGGGAAA
>PVJI01026220.1:0-19282 GCA_004026765.1 Micronycteris hirsuta
AACCTTCCAAAGCCTCACTTTTCTCCACCTGAAAACTGGTGATATCCATTATTTAGAGTTTGTGTAAATATTTAAAAATACTGATATAATGTGCTATGTCAATTACCACTCAATTTAAAAATGCATGTGATACCAGCACTTAGCACAATGCTGATACTAATCTCATTTTAAGACCTCCCCTGTTACTCTCTAAACAGTTTCACACCCAATCTTAAGGTAAGAGCGAACATTGATTCATCTCCTTTCTCATCCCTTATCCCTCACCCCAAGGGAACTCATTAGCAAATTCTTTCTGTTTCAGTTCCAGAATTTAGCTCGAATTCATCCACTTCCCTGCCACTGTCTTTGCCTAACCCCAGACTACTCTGATAGATCCTGTCTCCCAGCTGCTAGTCAGAACAATCCATTCTCCACGTAGCAGCCAAGGTGAACTTTAAACATGTCAATCAGATGATGCTCAAAGCCTTCAATCGCTTTCTATTACACTTACCATCAGACGATAACTCTTTGCCATCACGTTTCTACATGACCTGACCCCTGTCCAACTTTTTACGTTACCTTTTACCACTGTCCTCCTACTTCTAGAAACTTTGGTCATACCGTCCTCCTTACTGTTTTTTTTTTTTTTTTTTTTTTTAAGACACTGGCTTTGACTGTTCTTTGGAAGGGGCCAAAGGTCCATCTCTAAAGTAGTGTCCTCTATACTCTACTCAGGTCCTCTTCATTATTTTGCCTTGTGTTTTTATAACTCTTGTGATCTGAAGTTATACTTTCATGTCAAGTTACATTTATTTGACCTACTATTATCAGAAGTAAGACAATTACACTATTGATCATGGTATATTGCTTATTATTCCAGTGCTTTATTATTGAGCATGGCCATGTGCCTATTCTTAGTGCCAACAGCAGTGCCTAGCATATTTTTAAAATGTAATAAAATATTCACTATGCAAATGGAAATAGAAATTTTGAAGGGTATAAGTGCTTGACTTGAATAGTATCTCGTTATGGAGAAAACTATAGGGGGAGTTTTTCTATAGAGATGGAAGCTCACAGATCCCCAAATGGAGGCAAAAGAACAGATGGGAGACTTTTGTCTGAGGGCCTCATACAGAATTTTCTCATAAGCTATTCTGAAATAAGTCCAAGAAAGGTTAAGAGAAACTTTGTCAATGTTTCTTAGTTCTAGAGTATGTAATTGATCTGTGGTATTTAAAGGTTATACTTAGGCTAACACAAACATTCATTCTACAGCTAAATCATTGTCAAGGGCACACAGTGCCTAAAATCTGAATGCAGTGGCTCCATCTCATAAATAAGGGGAAAAACATGGTACATGGTGATAAGTCCAAAGCTTAATGATTATGCTTATTTAGTTACAGAAGTATGTGGTTAGTTAGTTACAGGAATGTATAATACCTACTAAGCAAAAAAGAAAGTGACATTGAACCTCAACTCCTCTACTCACTGTGCACGGGGTCTGCATCCAGGGTTCCCCATCGATCTGCATTGGCAACGACTTGCTAGTCCTGGAAGAAAATGTTTCTTTTAAGTACAACACTGAAATACTTTACCTAACGGTCTACACGGGTCTACACGTGTAAGATATCAGATGACAGGACCAGGAAATGCAAATATGGTAATGACTGGGCTCTAAAGTTATCTATTTTAAAAGGGTCTTTGACTCCCATTTATTGATGAATACCCTGAAAGGTACTTGATCACAGGGTTGCTAAGAGTTCTCTGGTAAATGTGGTGATAGAAACGAAAACTCTGATGTCAAAAAAAAAAATATAAGTAGGGTATATGTTTAATGGAAAAATCAGAGTTCTTATAGCAGGAAGCAGCTCCTTGTTTTCAGGCAAACCCACATTGCAAACCTGGAGAAAAAGTTCGATGGCATTTTAGTCCATGAAAGAATTTAAGTTAACAATGCTTCAGCAGTGTTCTCATTGGGTAACTTGCCCAGCAGATACTTCAATGCTTCAGTAAACTAAACTGAGCGTGATCCAGATCAGAGGGGATGGAATTTGTGTGTTAGAATTGTATCCATGGTCTCGATAAGAGAGTGTCTAATCTCAGTGGACCTGATAAGCGATAGTTAACCAAAACTTTGTAAAATCTGCCAATTTTCAGTATTTTGAAATATGTCAGTATTAATCATTCATAACTTGAGGCACAAATAAGACAAATTTCATGATGCATTCTGCATACTTTTAATTAGTTTGTAGTTAAGCCATATTAACCCCCTTTTTCCACTACAGAGAAAGAGCTACCTGATGACCACAGAGGAGCACTGCGCCAGCCGCCGCCCCGCACTTTTCAGTCCTGTGTATATTTGCCCCATCTCCATGGCTCCCTCCAAGCCAACCACCTCCAGCAGCTGATCACTCAGATCTGAAAGAAAGCAGAAGCCTTGTAAGGTACAGTGCATAGGCACGTGTGCACCATTTAATGACATCAGATGTGATGAGCTGCAAAATGAAAGCTGCTTCACAAAGAAAGCTTCTCTGTCTTGGATACTGAAAGTAATGAAAAGATGGCCTATTTATGAAACCCTCAGTGTAACTAAACCATGAGGTACTGTGGGAAAAGATTTGCTGTCAGCTTATTCTAAAACAAAATGGGAAGAATGGATTTGGAGCCAAATAATGCCAAAAAATATACCAGTAGTTCTTAACATCAACAAACTTAATGTTATTCCACATGTATATATGGCACATTTATACATCCCACATCAGACATTTGGCTGCAAATCCACATTTCAGCACTATAAATAAAGTATGAGAATATGCTGTCAAATATGATTTTGTTAAATTACTCTAACAAAAGACCTGAGAGATCACACAATCAAAGTTCTCATTTTAGAGATAAGAAGATGGAGTCGCTAAATCATTCAGTGACTTGTCCAGAGTCATAGGTAACTTTGAGCAGAAGTTCAAGAAACAATATTAATTCATTGAAATTTTTTTATGAATAGTATATGCTATGAAAATACTACTTATGGGTAGACTAGATAATTAGCACGGTGAAATCATTTTTGTTTTTTATTTAGTGATTTTAGAGAGAGAGGGAGACAGAGAGAGAGAGAAACATTGATTTGTTGTTCTAATTATGTATGCATTAATGGGCTTCTTCTTGTATTTGTCCTGACCTGGGATTGAACTGGCAACCTTGGTGTATTAGGACGATGCTCTAACCAACTGAGCTACCCAGCCAGGGCTCGTTTGTTTTTTTTTTTTTTTTTTTTTTGGACAGAGGACAGTATAAAGAGGTAATAGTAATAGGCATTGCTTGTTGCATGTTTACTAAGTGCCTGTCACAGGATTAATAATTTTTATATATCATCTCATTTGTTCCACCTGAAACCATTTTAACGCAAATAAGAGTATTCCCATTTATAGACAAAAATGCCTGAGAATGAGAAAAGTTCGGTAATTTATTCATATACTCATACCTGAAGTGACAGAGCCAAAGTTCAAACCCAAACACTTTGAGGCATAACCACTTTGTTAAGTTTGATAAATCAGCCATATCAAAATAGAGACTTAAAAAATAATAGAAATTTTTCTTACACAGGAAGGGAGTTTGGGAAGGACTTTTTACTCAGCCAGAAATCAAAGGTTGCACTCCCATGAGTAGAATCCAATCACACTTAGCTCTGACACACAGACCATCAGCTTACCATTGAGCTCAGAGTGCTTGAACCTTTGACTTGGAGGCGAAATTCTGGGTGCACATGTGCTGTCCTTTTATTGTAATATTCTCACGAATTTTAAAACATAAATAAGTAGTTTAATACTGTTTTAGTAGCAGAAAAAGCTGGAGGTTGTGCCATAGAGTGGCAGGTATGATGAGCACACAGAGTAATCATGTAATAGCTGGTCATAGCTGAAGTTCTACTTGAAGAAAAAAAAGCAAATCTGTTTCACATGGACTCCATTTTGCATGGCAAACCTTCATTCCCCACTAATAAGTCCATTTTACCATGAAGTTTAGAGACGTAGATGACACCTTTTCAGTGTAGCTCAAGTGTGTGGCTACAGCACTTTGAAATCCCAGGTTTGTTAGGCTTATGGTCACTGGAAAATTTAATATAAATCCTTAAAATAGAAAGTGTGACCAAGTATTTTTAAGTGAACCAACAAAAAAATCTGTTTTTTTAAACTTTAAGTTAGAGCTGTAGCACGAGATTTTTCTAAGTAAAAACAGCCTTCTAGCCACAAAATCAGATGTTAACAAGTTATAATAACTTAGAGCATTCACCTTGCTGTTTTAAACTCTATTTAGACTTATTTCTCATGAAACTTATTCTGTGTTTCTAGTTTAAATTTATGTCGCCAAGAACAGATGGACAGGAATGGAAACATATTCTTTCAGCTGTAGCCGGCACGAAAATTTGCTTGGCTCTATAGAGCCTGGGTGTTAATATACTCATTTCTTATATATGTCAACCAGAAATCTACACTGTGGCAAGCACTAAAACCCCAGATGTGTGTCTGGTGATATTTATAAAACAACCGCTACAACAACATTGAAGTTCATATTTAGTATTATATTTTCGCTCTGCCTGATTCTTAAATACAGGGCCTGGCAGAAGTAATGCCTGCTTCAGTGTGGCTGGTAGGGTAATAATATGGGTATAATAATTTATAGTTTTAATTTGAACATTTCACCTAAAATGCAATACAGTATACTTGAGTGTCATATTGTTATGTTACAGAATTACATGCTTATGATTTTGTAATAAAAGATTTTGTAATAAAAAAGGGGCATTTGTGCCAGACCCTGTAGATGAAAATTTATGCTAATTTTTGTAATGATCTGGCTGATGGGAACTATTCTACAAGAAATGAAAGACTTTTCCACAACAAGTTAATCTGTGAGCCCTCACTTTTCAATGAATCACAGAGATTGTCTACACCCACACCATATTGCTGCAGTCTACCACCCTCCTTCTAATTTTTTCTTTCTTTTAATTTGTCTTTGATTTTTATCCCAGAAAATATGCCCTGATACTCAATCCTACCATTAATAATCACCAATGGAGATATTTCTTATGGATTTAGAAGACCTAGGTTTTCAGTCTTTCATGTTCTTGCTAACACAAAGAATCGCATAGAAATGAAATATTTACTAACTCCGGTAAAGGTAAATAAACACCATGTTCCTTTTACTTAGGTGCTCAGAAAAAAATTGAAAAGCAACTCTAAATTTGTGCTGCTCAACTTTTCTCCCATTGCACTTTCACTTCTTAAAATAAAACAGTCTTCAATGTCTGTGTGCAGCTGATACCCATTACATATTGTTTTTGAGTTCAGGGTCCTGGTTGATATCAAACTAAGATCCTTTCTATCTATATAACTGAACTCTGTTTCTATATGTGGTTACATCTAAAATATCAAAGGCTTTCTCACCTCACATTCTAGCTAAAATTTATTTTAAGTTCAAGACTGTTTGCAATGTCATAGGCAGCCAGATGAACCTACCTAATTGGGTTGCTACCTGGCTATGGATTTCATAGTTGAGAGTAGAAGTAGCAAACTACAGCCCATGGACCCAGTCTGACCCAATGCCTATTTGTGCATGGCCTGTGAATTAAAAAAAAAATTTTTTAAAGAGTAATATATTGTAACATCTGAAGATTATGTAAAATTCAAATTTCAGTGTTCATAAATTAGTTTTTATTGGAACACAACCATACTTACTCGTTTTAGGTCTTGTCTATGTCTGCTTTCACACTACAACAGCAGAGCAGCTGCCACAGAGATCATGCAGTATATGAAGTCTAAAATATTGACTATCTGGACCTTTAGAGAACAAAGCGCCCACCTCAGCTTAGGAGAAACATTAATGCTTTCAGGCCAATGCAGTTTCACTCCAGTACGGCCACCATAACTGCTCCCTGGCATTCCGGTGGCCTGAAAGAACATATCCCTCAGTGCACGTATCTCTGCGTAGAATGGATATTCCCAAACACAGAGTCTCACCACACTCATGTCCTTTGAGGTTTTTCACAATCAGGTTGTTATTAATCAGGAAATACCCAAGTCTCTTCAAACTTTATGACAAAAGAAACTAGAGCAGCTTAACTAACCTTCAACATTAAGCTCAGTCATTGTGTCCTGGTTGGCTTTCTTAAGTGTGAGAAAAAGAAGTGGGAGGCAGAAGTTGCATCCAGACCTGAACCTCCAGGTGAAAGTCAGCCCCACTGTGTGAGTCACCTACCAAGTATTGAGAAATTCTACATCTTGATATTCAGAAGTGTTCATCTATCCCGAGGAAGACATTGCTTTGGTTCAGGGAAAAGTAGTACTTTTCTGAAAGAGTTAACGTGTGTTTCCCAGTGGCTTCATGGGGGTAACAGAGGCAAGAGAATCTGCCAAATTTGGTATTTTCATATTTAAAATAAAAAAGAATAGATGCTTCAGAAGGAAGAAACTTTATGAAATAACTCAAATTGGGTCATATTAGAGCAAGATTCTCAACATAGGGTCAGTGACTCTGAGTGCAGAAAAACACAACTTCATTTACACTAAGATATAGTTGAAGATAAGCACCATTTTCAAAAACAAATATAGGAAAGAAATCCTAATTGTAGTCAAAACTTACCTGCGGCTTTGTCAATGACAGATATCTCTACATCATAGTAATTTTCAACCCTTTTCATCTCCTGGCACACACAATTAATTACTAAATTCTGCAGCACACCAAAAATAAATGTGTTGCAGATCTGACTATTTTTTATAGGTATAATTTTTATTGATTTACTACTACTACTGCTACTACTACTAACAATAATTACCCACCCTTTTTACTTCAAAGTGACTTAAGAAAATCATGTCCTTATACTTGTTCAAAAGAATTTCAGTTACCAAGAATTAACGAACTAGACTCAACCTGATTATGTGATGTGACCAAGAAGATGCAACTCTATTATATGACTTATATATTTATTGTTCAAGACAGGGCATTCACACCAGATGGCTACTGTTGTATTGGCTGTTGTCATTTTCTTATTTGACAGTCTCAGGGAAAAGAGGTCAGTGTTCCTGACTAAATCATCAGGACTTGCATGTTTCAAAAATTCTTGCAGCACACCTGTTAAAAATTGTTGCCTTTTCACATTATAGTCATTGCACTTTTTCAATAAACTATTTATACTATCATTTTTAAATTTTAATATTTATTGATCCCCTGTTAGATTTTTTTTAAACCCTCACCCAAGGACATGCTTATTGATTTTGGAGGGGGAAGGGAGGGAGAGAGAGAAAGAGGGAAACACTGGTGTAAGAGAAACATGGATCCGTTGCCTCTCATCTGTGCCCTGATCAGGACTGAACCCGCAATCAAAGCATGTGCCCTGACTGGGAATTGAACCCACAGCGTTTTAGTTTATGGGATGATGCTTTAAACAACTGAGCCACTCTGGCCAGGGATCTTCTGAGACTTTTTAAAGTTAATTTATTAATAATGGAACTCATACTTAACTAAATCAAAATTTTAACAGCATTTTAATATAATTGGCTTTTTTAGCCTGTATATATTTTTATGAATTTTAAAACATTCCTCTGAGAAGTCTGTAGATTTTGCCAGACTTACAAAAAAGGACTATGGCACAAAAACCCTGCCTTAGAATTTAATTTGCCTTGACTTTGTAAATCTTTGGTTGAATGTTGTTCATGCCTCATTACTTTGTTACCCAGGTCATCAGGGGGTATGAGTGCAAAAAAATCTGGAAGTCAGGGGTGAGGTATAGATTCAATAGCACTGGGGCAGAACAGCTAATAAGTAGGTAGCATTTATTCACAGCTTAATCTCATCATTTTTGACAGTTATGCCCTGTGTTGTGTCTCATTATGTAATTGTTTCAGACTGCCATATGTGAGGGAACAGAAAAGGACATATTACAAACACAGACTCAGTGTGGGCTGTAGCACTTCAGCATTTCATAGAATACAGTGTGTCCTGAAGTGAGAGGAAGGGGAGCGGGGCGGGGCTTGCTCCTTTGTGCCTGGCGTCCGGCAAAATCCCACAGCACTGTGGGAAACCTTGCCCTGGGGTCCACTCTTTGACTCAGGAAGGACCCTTTGTAGTCACTGTGCATTGGTAATTAATTCATGTAGTAAGTCCTTAGCTGGCCAGGGTTAGACGGAGCTAGCTATGGAGTTGTATCTTCTGAGTGTGGGTGGGCTGTACATCTTCCAGGCATGTTTCATTATCTAGCACCTATTAGAAACACACTTAAGGATCCAGAGTAAACTTCTGAAAACCCAGGTACCATCCAAAATCCATCCACCAAAGTGAATGCTTTGGGGATTCTTTCTTAATATGTCCACTTACTATCCATTGATTTAGATGATTTCTCACAAGCATAAATAGTTGATTCCCTGGACCTCCATAAATTAGAAAAGGGGGTGAGTGGAGAGAGCTAAAGCAAAATTTTATTACTATGGATTCTTTGTTTTACTGTATACATATGCAAACATTAAAGCAGACTTTTAACACTTTAGGGAGTATATTGTGCAATTATAGGTATATCAATAAAAATGGAAAGGGTATGTAAATATAAATATATACACATATATATGTATATGTATATATATATTATATGCTGTCTACGGGCAGCTCTCTGTTCAGAGACTTATAGACATTTTTCTATTTAAGACTCATAACAATTATTTAAGGGGTGTTAGTCTCCTCCTTTTATTGATGAGAAACTATGTTACTTATCCAAGTCTTCACATATAGTTGAACATCTGGTTTTCCAACTAGGTACACTTGACTCCAGATTCCACGCAACTGAAATCTGAAATTGTACCGCTAATTATCCTACCACTAAATAGTTTCAGATGTTGCCAAATTAAAATAGAGTATATAACCCTCATTTACAATGACTACTGTGATCATATATGAATTATACTCTGAAAAATCTCTGTAAGAAGTCTAAGAAAAGCAAAATACTTTTTGGAAAAATTTTCATCCCAAATGGTTAAAATGTAAAACTTAAAAAGGTCAGAGTTTGGTACATAAATGGACTAACTAAAGTTACTTGGAAAATGTAGCAGTATAAAATATCCCATTTCCTGAAATCTAAAAGATAAGAGGTTAAAGTACATATACAGAATATGTATATAAAATGGAATCACATGCCTGCTTTTAAAAATGATTTTTAAAGAATGGATTTGATCATCTCTTTTAAAGCCATCTGGTTTTTGAAAACAACCAGCTAGAGCTGACTATAACTATGTATTTTCATTCTAAAATTCCGAACTTCCCAAAATGAATCCACAAAAAGTAAAGACCAGAAATCACAGTGTGGTATATTGTCAACAACCTCCCTTTTTGTGACCAAAGTGGTTCGGGGCCTTCGAACCCCATTGCTGTGGTGTACTTGGAAAGTGACCTTCACCCCGGGAACACACAACTCAAGATACATAAGCATTTCATTCACAAGACTCATAAAGAACCAGCGTAAAGACTTACCACAGCAGTCTACTGCTGTAACTGACAATGTCTATTAAAGTGCACGTAAGCAGAGTGTTTAGGAGCACAAGCTAGCAGTGGATCTGAACACTGCTGCTTCTGGATTCTTGTGTCGGTCTGTCCTCGTTAAGCTTCGTGGAGCGACGAAAGGCTGTGGCTGGGTTCCTGTGTGATGAGCTATTAGTGTTTGTGGGGATCTTTTCACAGCACCAAGCCTCTTCTGCCCTCTTTCCTAAACCAAGCACCTTCATTTGTCTCTTCATATCAGCACCCTTCCTAAACATAGCAATGCTCAGGAACGATGGCTGATGTCCGCAAGATCAGAATAGTTTCTGCAGAAGCATCCTGCTCCCTAACACGGATGCATACTAGGGGGGTGAAGTCACCAGGAAGACCACCCACCCTCTTCTCCTAAGAATTAAGCAGTTTCAGCAATTAAAAAAAACAACAACACCCAAATGAAAATCCAGTTCATTAGGGGAGGGGCCCGACTACTTTGCTTATGACTATGTAGTCTTCACATTCACTTTCCAGAATGTTGCGAAAATCAGATCTTTTCTTGAAATATAATGGCACATTTTACTGTTCCCTTATCTTAGTTTCAATGAAATATGAAAAACATGTGAAAAAACAATAAAATAAAAACAAACATAGTAATGGATTTAAACTTACTTATATACTTAATGATAAAAATTAAAATAAGGACAACATAGTGATGGAGAATAGTAATTTACACAAAACATTTCCCTGTACAACAGACCTGGTTTTTACATCCAGTTCATGTCAGTAACAGATAAATACTGTGCTCCTAGCGAGAGATTCAGAGATTCCATTATATTGGGGCTTTGTGCTTTCTCAGACCACTTGCATTAAAGCACGCTGCTGTTCAGAAGTAAATCTTACTGTTCTGGCAGTAAGTGCCTCTTCAGAGAAGAGGTTACATGACTAAATAGAATTGAATCCCAGTAACCATCACTTAGAACTTTTTGGTATCAGTAAAATATAAAATTATATACAGAAATATCGGTGTCCTGCCAGAGAATCCTGGAAAACCTGCTGAGTTTGAGGCTTTGCAAAAGAGGAATGCTACAGCTTCTGGTTAGAACAGGGTATGTGTTTAAGGAGTTCTTCTGTGAGGAAGGACTGAGGGTCCCCATGAGCACAGAACAGGGTATGAGAAAAGAACCGAGACAGGAACGGTTACGGTCTCGAGCACTAACAGCACCATCATTGCCTCAAATGAGTGGCTCTTGAATCATCAGTGCCTCTAGGAAAAAAAATTCAAGTCAGAGAGGATTCTGCTTTATCTGTTTTTCACTCTTTTCCAGCTTATAAATACATTGTAGGCAGAGGAACATCATACCGAATAGGCTACATGTTAACAAGTTAGTACAGCTTAGTATACACCTGAGTTCTTCTATTTTGTATGTATACACCCTTCTTTCCTTTCTTCTCCAGTAAGATAATTTCATTCTATGACTTTATGGCTACCGAAAAAAGAATTATATTACATTTTGGATGACTAAACTGAATTAATGTTGACATAAGTAGTTTTATTTGGATGGGATTTTAAATTAATCCCATTTGTAAATACTTATAAGAAATACAATATCCTTTGTCACGTCAGTTACAAAGTTAGTGGACATATCCATTCAACACATGAAATCACTTAGAAGAGAGAACCAGCAACCTACAGCTACATCGGAGACTTTCAGTATCTATTCACCTCTGATGCTTATTAATCATGTCCTGACAAGTTTCCAAAGAGCTTGAACTTTTTAAAAATAAAGAATAAGCCCTTGTATATAGACATGTTGAGGGGATTCAGATAAATACAAAAGGTCTCTGTGAAAAAGTTTTCCTTTACATTTTAAAACGCATGTCATTTTATCTTTTTCTAAAAGGACTGCACTGATATTAATCCAGCTTTTAGAAAATACAGAAACATTCATGAGTCACAGTAATGTGGAAAGTAGAAAGGGAACATGCAAAGTACCTTCGTCCCTAACGACCATGGTGAAAACAAGAGTTCAATGTAAACTTCCCGATTTCCAACACTGAGAAACTGAGGATTTTGTCTCTCTTTTCGAGAAGCTGATTTGGGGGTTGGGGAAGCCAAACCTCTTTTATAGTACAAACTTTACTAATAAAACTCATTCTTTTCCTACCTCCCCTTATAAGAAATATATCCTTTAAAGAACTACTCTGTAATATTTTTGCACTGATTCTCCATACAAAGAAAAAAATATTCTATTTAGTCGTATTCTTTTAAAACTTATTTGTTTAAAAGGGCTTCTCTGTATTGGTCTTGTAACCCTTCATACAACAGAACAAAAGCAGTTCTATGAAAGAAGGCTAAACTTGGACAAACCGTAAGAAAAAAAAAAAAAAAAAAGCAAAGTTCCTCTCTGTTTTTATCAAATTTGATTGCTGCAGCTGTTCCCAGTTTCTGTATTTTAAAAATAGCCTTATTCAGTGCCTTGTTGGCTAAAGGCCAGAGTGCCATTAGAACATGCTGTACGGAAAACCTCTATTCAGTTACAGATACAGAAATATATTTAAGATCAGTGGGGGTCATCTCCAGCAAACACTTGTAAAGGAAAATAGAATTTTAATGTGTTTGGACTGATCGCCACTTTTACCAGATAGTTTAAAGTTCCTGTGCAGAGCCTTCTTATTAATTTTTTTTTCTCTTAGGTAAAAATGCAGAACGACGATCAATGTCGTTGGAAAAATATTATTAGAAAGGTTTGTTTCTCCAATAGCAGTTGTATAACTGAGATAATACATTTCAAAGAATACCTGCTAGGGGTTTCTATTTGGCAAGTTCACAGGTACACATCCGTCTGGTGAAAAGAAGGTATTATTGAGCAAATGCTACCAATGAAATAGCAACTTCTCTCTGACACAGGCCACCTAACTAAGGTCATCGGGTGTGAAATAGACCAACAAGCCCAAGGAAAATAAGTTGAGAAACTCACTTTGGTTCCTACACATACTTGGAAATGTTCATCTCAGCCATATGACTACTATTTGAGAAAGAAATGGATAAATTCATACCTTTGGGCTTGAAGTGTGTGGGGATAGGTTGAGGAATTGAATTTTTCAGTACAGTCTTAGAGCTCACCCTCAGTGCTTACCTTTTCCTCAAATTTTTAAAATGAGCATTTGGGACTTAGCAGATTTATAAAGAAATGTTCATTTGAGTTGCAGGTAAAAAAAAAATCTGTTTTTCATGGGTCATCAACACAAAGAAGAGGATTCTGAAGCCAGGGAATGAGGGTAATAAGAAAGAGTCAGCCAGCAGGGGTCTAGAGGGTACCTAGGTGAGGAGAGATGTTTATTTCATGGAAATCCACACCATTATCAAGAAGTGCAGCATCGCAGATTTTACCTTTCTTGAAAGCTAACAAGTTAGCCTCCACAGTTTGGGGAAGGCTGGCGGAAAACATGAATCTCTGGAGTCAGAGACCCGAGATTTCATTACCCACAGCATTTATGTCATTCTGCCAAACCTCAATTTCCACAGGGTAAAGCAAAGAGCATTTCCACCATGTAATCAAAGGGGGACAGAGCAAGTAGGTCAGTACTCTGCAGTCTTCTTGGGACAGGACTGGGCTCATTGTGATCCTCAGGACAAAAAATAAGACCCAGAGAGGTCTTCTTTCCACGAGGAATGGGGACGAAGAGATGATGCCCAGGTGTCCTAGGTGCAAGATGTAGTAGAAAGAAAAGTTCAGAAAGAAAAGACCGAAGTGGTAAGCAGAACTAAACTGCACTAGAACGGGATCGGTAGCAGCACAGGGCACGGAAGCTCTTTATGACGCTATCAATGCATTTAGTTTACTAGGTTACTACTTAATGACTTCGGAAACAATAGTAGTGATGACAAAGTGTACACTTCATTAGATTTCTGAATAGCAACATTACAAAACAAGATATTTGTTTTTTACTACATGGTTATTATCATCTCAGAAACTTTAAAAAGTGTCAAAAGGAAAAAGTTTAAAAAATATTAAAATCATATGTATCCATTGTTAGGCTAGGTGTTGAGTACATAGTGGTAAGCAAGACATAACCAGAAACTCAATATAATCACTGAAAGAAGGAAGTGCACGTTCACTTCGGGTCACAAGGGGGCGGGCATGAATCTGGAGCCCCCCGAGGGCAACTTGCCACCGCAGGGAGGAGCCACTCTGATTACTATGAATAATTTGTTTGAGCACATGAACACCGTCATGGATTTTTCAGATACATAAGCAAATATATCCATTTTGTATCTTTTGAAGTCATTTTAAATTTAAACATGGAAAATAAATGTGTTAGAATCTACCGTAGCACAGGTGTACGCACCTGGAGGGTCAGCAGGGCCCCCAGGGCTCTGAAGACACACAGTTGGTCTGTCCACAGCATGGCTGGCAGGAGCTCAGCGGCCACCACCCCTGTCTCTGCCCTCTTGTCTCTTGCTTCCACTCAAACTATCCAGCATGAGTGGCTTCTTGCTGACCTGTCTGCTGGAGGCAGGAAGAGGGAAGGTGTAGCACCCTAGAGTCCCCCACAGCAGGAGAGTCCCATGAAGATACGCACAGGGCAACTCTCCCCGAAATGAGAAATATCTATGACAACAGGACAGTTGTGAAGAATAAACAAGAGAATGCACAGAAAGCCCTTAGCAGCCTACTAGAATGGAGCAGGTGTCCGATACAGGGCAGCTATGATTATTGCTACAATTGGCAGTATTTTTAGCAATGACCGCTCTGGCCACTGGGGCTGATACAGGCAGATGATAAAAATAGACTCATCTTAGATGAATTTATGATGAGGGATCATGGGGAGAGGGTGGCATGGTAGATGTTGAACGTATGGGCCAGTGCCTCTGAGGAATGACACCTAAAAATATCAAGGCCACTGGTGAGCTGCCCTTGACTTTGCTGTCATCCCCAACACTGGGGACCATCACCTGCCCTGCAGCAAAACTGGCACTGTCATGCCAGGGCCTCCCCTCCGCTTTCCAGATTCCACCGCACCACGGGCAGGCTCCTACGCAAAGAGGGTTCTTCCATTATAGTGGCTTGCCTCATGTCCCAGGTGTATTTTTGTTTCACTAGCTGAATTGGAATTCTTTCACTTGCAATTGGGGTTCTTTTCAATGACACCTGAGCGACATGACTTCCTCTTCTTACTACTGGCAAATTCGTCATTCTCCTTGTACTTTGGTGTTGTCACTCTCCTTCAGTGACTCTTGTAATTGATTCATATTCCTTAATAAGCTAGAGCTTCGGGATTCAGATATTCAAAATCTTAATTTTGCTTCTGATACTCTTCTAATGTCATTTTTTACATCTTGTCCAAACCACTAACTTCTGTTCCCTAATCATGCTTGATTGGCACTGCATGTACCCCATTAAAATGAAAGCTTTTCCTTTCCTTCCTAGTTAAGCCCTGTTAATTCTTTAAGGGTCAGTTTAATAACATCTCTTCTGTAATGCTTTCTCTTACATCACCAACCCACTACTACATTTTATAAAAATACTGTATCTTTATGATCCTTTTGGCACTCAACCTACCCTGCGAGGCAACGATCACAGAATCAAAGATTCACATAGGGTGGGCTCCAGGGTGCAAGGCTAAGCTCTTAAAAAATGACACATCACTTCGCACTTTGGCCATCTCATTACCTAATGGACCCTACGAGAGCTCTTTACTGTGGAGCACGCTCACTGTCAATATTTCAGTACAACCCCGATTTTTCCCTACAGTACAGATCAAAGTAGTCCCCATTTTGACATAGTTATTATGCATTTCTGATTATCTGAGTTTGTTCCATCCCAGAATTTGACCAGAATTTTTATTTTCCTGGTGTAAATTTGATCTCCATATGTATCTTGCTATATCATACAGATTGTTTTATAATACTATCTAACAACATTCATTTATTCATTTATCCATTTATTTCATAAAACAAAGTTACATTAAACATCAAACAGGTGCACAGTGAATCCATACAGTTTACCCTGGGCATCTGCAGGACACTGGTTCCAGGATCTGCTCAGGTCCCACAATGTGTGGATGCTCATGTTCCTTATAGAAAATGGCACAGTATTTGCATATAAAACCTAACGCAATATAAATGCTATGTATATAGTTTTTATACTGTATTCTTTAGAAATCAAACGTTTGGAATTTTTAAAGACTACCTTCGATTTATAGTGGTTAAATCCGCAGATGTGAAACCGTTGATTTGAAGGGCCAACT
Organism: Micronycteris hirsuta; assembly: GCA_004026765.1. Lineage (NCBI taxonomy): Eukaryota > Metazoa > Chordata > Mammalia > Chiroptera > Phyllostomidae > Micronycteris > Micronycteris hirsuta. The sequence continues at coordinate 15,742 of PVJI01026220.1, forward strand.
GCAGATGCCAGGTGCTTTGGAAGGCGACTGAAATGGGTGTGAGCAAAGTTATAGTTCCCAACTTCAGCACCATCGGCATCCTTCAGAGAACTGGCTTGTAAAAAATGTAATGGATAACTAGTGCTACAATAGACACATATTTAAAACATACATTGCTGAAAATGGAGAGCATTTAATTCTCCGTATGATGGTTGGGAGTGGTGGGCCTTGGAGTGGGGAGGATTTAGGGAAAGTCTTTCTGTAACTGATGACACTGAAGGCAAATTAAGAAATGAGGACTCAGTCATGAAAGGCCTTATAAACCTCGCTTAGGAGTTTGGATTTTCCCTGTAGTTGACTGGGGGCCATTTAAGATGTCCAAGCCTCAGTAGAGAAGTGATTAGATTGCATTTTAAAAAGAACATTTAGCGAGTCCTGTGGAAGATGGATTGGAAGGAAATGAATTAAGAAGCAGAGTGATCAATTAGAAAAGCACAGACGTAATCCTGATGAGAACTGACAGGGAGTTAAAGTAGCGCTGCGACCATGTGCATGAAAGGACGAGCTGTTTAGGAGGCAGAACCGACGTACCGTGACCTGGGAGGTGAGGAGTGTTAGGAGGCACAATGACGCCCAGGGTCAGACTTGTGACAAAAGCCGATGGCAATGTCACTAACTAAGATAAGGAAAAAGGGTCGGGAGAGCAAGTAGGAAGTTAGAAAACACGGGAGTTTGGTTTAGGATGCAGGCATATGGGCACATTCACACTGAACTCTCTGCAAGTCCACGTGCAGGACAGATTGCACAAACCTTAGAACATCTCTTTCAAATTAATGTATAATCTTTAAGGGTAAGACACATATATTATGTTGCTCTGGAGTTTGCTGCTCTGTTTTGTTTTGTTTTTAGATTCCCAAATGCACAAGCTGGCACAGAACAGATAATCAATAAGCATATGTTGAATTGGCAATAGTGTACTGTATTGAGTACACTTGACGCTTTCCTGATAGTCTTATAAAAGTGTCTCAGAAAGAAAGACTCACCTTTGAATTTGTTTTATGGTGAGTATTACCTGGAAAAAAATGGCTCATGACTTCAGAGAAAATTTCTTAAAGTGACAAATGTATTCCTTTTGACTAAAAGTAAACACCGGTGGATTATCTTTTATGTAATAGTTTTTTTTTTAAATATTTATCTGACTCTACTGAGTTTCCCATATTTTTTAATGATTTAATATACTCATAGTACTATGTAAGAACTATGCTTAAGCCATTGTTAGATAGTTTTTTTAAGCTTGCAACCCAAAGACTTTTTTACTGATATAATTTTAAAGATGGGGAAAAGAAATCAGAGAAGATAAGTTATGTGCCCACAGTTACACAGCGAGTCTCTACAGTTATGCTCACAGTATCACAACTCTTCCCTGCATCTCAAGGGTATTGATGGAAAGATTCCTTAGATAATTGTCATTAAGTAATGATATCTAATCAAGGTAATTTTGAAAGGCAAATACTGTTGCTCTTTAGTCATTTTGTTTGTTGGAAACTCCTTTGTCATTATTAAGTCTTCTCAATCTCATCATGATTTGGATATATTGGTGAAAGTGGACACCCTTGTTTTGTTCCTGATCTTTGTGGGAAAGCTTTTAGTTTTTGCCCATTCAGTATGATGTTGGCTGTAGGTTTCTCATAGATGGCCTTTATTATGTTGAGGAATGCTCCCTCTATTCCCACTTTGCTGAGTGTTTTCATCATAAATGGGTGCTGTACCTTATTTAATGCTTTTTCCGCATCTATTGACATGATCATGTGATTTTTGTCTTTCCTTTTGTTTATGTGATGTATTATGTTTATCAATTTGCAAATGTTGTACCATCCTTGCATCCCTAAGATGAATCCTACTTGGTCATGGTGTATGATCTTTTTAATGTATTGCCGGATGCAGTTTGCCAATATTTTGTCGAGGATTTTAGCGTCTATACTCATCAGTGACATTGGCCTATAGTTTTATTTCTCTGTTGTGCCTTTAACTGGTTTTAGGATTAAGATGATGCTGGCCTCATAAAAAGAGTTTGGGAGTCTTCCCTCTTCTTGGATTTTTTTGGAATAGTTTGAGAAGGATACAGATTAGCGCTTCCTTAAATGTTTTGTAAAATTTTCCTGTGAAACCATCCAGTCCAGGGCTTTTGTGTGCCTGGAGTTTTTGATTACTGCTTCATTTTCACTAGCTGTTATTGGTTTGTTCAGGGTTTCTGGTTCTTCTTGACTTAGTTTTAGAAGATTTATGTTTCTAGAAATTTTTCTATTTCACCTAGATTTTCAAATTTTTTGGCATATATTTGTTTGTAGTAATTTCTTATAATACTTTGCATTTCTGTGGTATTACTTGTAATTTCTCTCCTTTCATTTGTGATTTTACTTATTTAGCTCCTCTCTTTTTTCCTTGACGAGTCTGGATAAAGACTTGCCAATTTTGTTTATATTTTCAAAGAACCAACTCCTGGATGTATTGATCCTTTAATTTGTTCCCTTCATGACAGCATGGATGGAACTGCAGAGCATTATGCTCAGTGAAGGAAGCCAGGCAGTGAAAGACAAATACCATATGATCTCACCTATAAGTGAAACCTAATCAATGAAACAAACAAGCAAGCAAAATAGAACCAGAGACATGGAAATAAAGAACAAACTGACAATGCAGAAATATTTTCACCAATATGTCCCCTAGAGCAAGGGACATAAAGGAAAGAATAAACAAATGGGACTTCATCAAAATAAAAAGCTTCTTCATGGCTAAAGAAAACATTAGCAAATTAAAAGGGAACCAACCGTACGGGAAAACATACTTGCCAATGATACCTCAGACAAGGGTTTGATCTCCAAAATATATAAAGGACTCATATGACTCCACACCAGGAAGACAAACAATCCAATTAAAAATTGGGCAAAGGACCTGAATAGATACTTCTCCAAGGAGGACATACAGAAGGCCCAGAGACACATGAAAGGATGCTCAGCATCACTAGCCACCAGAGAGAAGCAAATTAAAACCGCAGTGAGATACCACTTCACACTGGTCAGAATGGCCCTCATAAACAAATCGACAAACAGTAAGTGCTGGAGAGGTTGGGGAGAAAAGGGAACCCTAGTGCACTGTTGGGGGGAATGCAGACTGGTGCAGCTGCTGTGGAAAACAGTATGGAATTTCCTCAAGAAACTAAAAATGGAATTGCCTTTTGACCCAGCAATTCCACTGCTGGGTTTATACCCTAAGAATCCTGAAACACTAATTCAAAAGAACCTATGCGCCCCAATGTTCATAGCAGCACAATTTACAATAACCAAGTGCTGGAAGCAGCCCACATGCCCATTAGTAAATGAGTGGATCAATAAACTATGGCACATTTACACAATGGAACACTACACAGCAGAAAGAAAGAAGGAGCTCCTACCCTTCATGACAACACGGATGGAACTGGAAAGTATGATGCTAAGTGAAGTAAGCCAAGTGGTAAAAGACAAATACCATATGATCTCACCTATAAGTGGAACCTAATTAACAA
>PVJI01026221.1:0-19286 GCA_004026765.1 Micronycteris hirsuta
GTCTTGGAATTTTGCCATTTTAATGATGATGTGTCTTGAAGTGGGCCTGTTAGGGTTCCTTTTGATTGGGACTCTCTGTATTTCCTGGATTTGTGTGGCTTTTTCTCTCATCAGATTAGGGAAGTTTTCCATCATTACTTTTTTGAACAGGTTTTCCATCCCTTGCTGCTCTTCCTCTCCTTCTGGTATCCCTATTATATGAATATTGTTACGTTTCATGTTGTCCTGCATTTCCCTTAATACCACTTCATTCTTTCTAAGCCTCTTTTCCTGTTGTTGCTCTTTTTGGGTGCTTTTTTCAACCTTGTCCTCCAGCTCGCTGATCCGATCCTCTGCCTCATCGAGCCTGCTTTTGATTCCTTCTATTGTGTTCTTCAGTTCAGATATTGTATTCCTCATTTCCTCTTGGCCCTAGTGAATAGTTTCTATTTCCTTTTTCATGTTGACATAATTTGCAGTGAGTTCATTATAGTTTCCCTGTAGTTTCTGGTAGTTTTCTGTGAGTTCATCAAGCTTCTAAAGTTTCTTCAGCTGCCTGATAACATATGCTTTGAACTCAATATCTGATAGTTGGCTTGCCTCTGTTTCATTTGTCATTCTTTCTGGGGCTTCCTACTTTCCTTTCATTTGGGGATTGTTTCTTTGTCTTCCCATTGTTTGTGGGATTCTTATTGCTAGTCTCTGATTCTTAAATTGATCTGTCAAGTTCTCTGAAGCAGCAAAGTTAATTTTGTGTCACTCTCTGTTTTTTTGGGCTGACTCTTGTCTGGGTCCCACTCTATTCTCTTCACAATTCCAGATTTTAATGTCTCACCTGTTGATAAAGAAGCGAGGGGAAGGGAGAAAAAGAAGGAAATGAAAGCAAAAGAAAAGGAAAAAGAAAGATAAAAAAAAAGTAATTTGAAAATAACATAAAATAAAAAATAATAAAAAATAGGAAATATAAGGAAGAGAAAACTAGGAATATCAAATGAAGGGAAGGTAGAAGCAGTTAAAAAATATAACGGGACAGATAGGAAGAAGGGTGGGGAAAAACAACCAAAGAAACAAAGAGAAAACAAAATAAATAAAAAAATAAAAAATAAAAATAAAAAAAAGACTTTTGTTGGCTGGCTTCATAAGCGTCAGGCTCTGAAGATATCAGACTTCTCCTGCTGTCTTCCTGGGCTGCACTCTCAGCTGCCGTCTCGCCTCCAGCCGAGTTGCCGGGAGTTTGCAGCACCTCCTCTGGGCCTCCTGACCCCCACCCTGAGTCAGAGTTTATGAGGTCTGTGTCTCTCCTCAGTGGGGCTCAATGTAGCTCCTCTGTTTCTCCCCCACGGAGGGACTCTGCACTGCAGGTCTGGGTTGTGTCTCAGGCCCTCCAGGATTGAGCTCCGCACCCCTGCATTCGCAGATCGCTTTTGTCTCTGGATTCGGGGCTTGCAAGCCGCAGGCCTGGGCGCCCGGTTGGGCACCAACGCCAGCCGCCCTCGACTGGTTCCACCGGGTGTGCGCCTGATCCCAGAGCTCTGGGCCTGGGTTTTCCTTTCAGTTCAGTCTCCAATTCCTCCCGCTAGGATCGCCAGCCTCTGCAGATCAGTCCCCACGTACATACCAACCTCCGGACTGCTGGGGACCAAGGCTCTTCCAACAGACGCGCATGCATCTGCTTTGGCAACTCACACACCCCAATCCAGCTCCCTCCCATGGATCCTGGAACAAACCAGGAAGCTGCTGTGACTGGATCCACAGACCTCCTGGCGCCCCGTGAGACCTGAGGGACCTCTTCCCTCCGAAGCAATCTCCCTACCTGCTGATCTTTCAGTTTTATGTGCAGTCCTGGTTGCCAATCTTCCCACAAACCGGAATACAGCTGGGTGATCGCTCTGCTCCTCAGAAAATCGGCCAGATATCTCGCCAGTGGGCCATAGGAAGCCGATCCTGCTCCCTCCTACTTCGCCGCCATCTTTCCCCTCCTTCTCTTTACTATATTTTTTAATTGTCCTATATTGAAGTCTTGAAGAAATATCAATATTGATATTTCATAGTCATGATTTTTTAAATGGCATACTTCTTTAAAAGTTTTCTTTAAACATATTTGCTACTTTAAAAACATATACAATTGAGGTTTACATGTTAATTTTGTTGTATTAGTTTTATAATTTCAAATATATATTCCTTTGAATGGTTTATATAAACATTTATTTAATTTCTTTTTCCCTGGTATGATTTTTTCATTTTCTTGACTTATTACCATAGAGTAGGGTTTTATTTCCAATGTTGGATAGTATGGAGAGTAAAAGTTCTATATGGATCCTTCTCTATTTTAGGGGAAAATATTTAAATATTTCATCATAAAGTATGAGTTTTGTTTTAAATTTTTTTCATTATACTTTTCACATATTAAAGCAATTCCATAATACTGCTATTTTCTAATAGATTCTAAATTCAATTGGTGTTCTATTTTTATTATTGCGGTGTCATTTGGAGTGATAAATGTTTTTTTCTGTATAATGTTTATGCAGCAAACTACCTTTATTGCATTCAAATATTAAACCAATCTTGTATTCCTAAATTAAAGCCACAATAATCATTTTGTTTTGTCCTTCCTTAAATTTCAGTGCATATATTACACTTATATTAAATTGCTTTTTTATCATTGTTCATAAGAGTTCTGAATGAGTTTTCATACATGTAATGTACTTAACAGTTTTTATTTATTTATTTATTTATTTTTTATTCTTGTTCAAGTACAGTTGTCTACTTTTTTCTACCACTGTTTTGGCCTTCCCACCCACCTCCCACTGTCAATCCTACCCACATTTGGCTTTGTGCATCAGTCCTTTATACGTGTTCCTTGTTTACCCTTCCCCTTTTTAACCCAATTATTCCCCAAGCCCTCCCCTGTGGTTACTGTCAATTTGTTCTTTATTTCAATGTCTCTTGGGTTTTTTTTTTATGCACTCATTTACTGATGGGCACTTAGGTTGCTTCTAGCACTTGGCTATTGTGAATTGTGCTGCTATGAACATTGGGGTGCATAGATTCTTTTGAATTGGTGTTTTGGGATTCTTAGTGTTTAATCCCAGCAGTGGAATTGTCGGGTGAAAAGGCAGCTTCATTTTTAGATTTTTGAGGAAATTCCATACTGTTTTCCATAGTGGCTGTACCACTCTGCATTCCCATCAGCAATGTCCTAGGGTTCCGTTTTCGCCAGAGCCTTGTCAGCACTTGTTGTTTGTTGATTTGTTTATGATGGCCATTCTGACCAGTATGAAGTGGTATCTCATTGTGGTTTTATTTGCATCTCTCTAAGGGCTAGAAGTGCTGAGCATCCTTTCATGGGTGTCTGGGCCCTCTGTATGTCCTCCTTGGAGAAGTGTCTGTTCAGGCCCTTTGACCATTTTTAAATTGAGTTGTTAGTCTTGGAGTGTATTCGTGTGAGCTCTTTATATATTGTAGTGATCAAACCCTTGTCCAAGGTGTCATTGGGAAATATATTTTCCCATATGGTTGGTTTCCTTTTCATTTTGCTGATGGTTTCTTCAGCCATGGAGAAGCTTTTTATTTTGATGAAGTCCTATTTGTTTATTCATTCATTTATGTCCCTTGCTGTAGGGGACGTATTGGTGAAAATTTTGCTGCATAGAATATCTGAGACTTTCCTGCCTGAGTTCTCCTCTGGGACTTTTATGGTGTCACAACTTATATTTCAATATTTTATCCATCTTAATTTACTTTTGTGTACGGTGTAAGTTGGTGGTCAAGTTTCTAATTTTTTGCATGTGGCTGTCCAGATCTCCCAACACTATTTGTTGAAGAGACTCTTTTTACTCTGTTTTATGCTTTCCCCTGCTTTGTTCAACACAATTCCTATTAATATACAATGGAATATTTCACAGATATAGAGCAAGCATTTCAAAAATTTATATGGAATGACAAATGGCCCCAAAAAGCTGCAGCAATTTTGAGAAAAAAGAACAAATAAGAGGGATCACAATACCTGGCATTAAACTATATTACAAGGCTACTGTAGTCAAAACAGTCTGGTACTAGTATAAGAACAGACACATAGATCAATGGAACAAAATAGAGAAAACAGAAATAAACCCATGTCTCTATGGTCAGTTAATATCAGACAGTTTTTATTTTCAAAGATATATTATAAGGCATTGTTCTTTTTCTGTTTCCTGGAAGACTTTGTATAAAAGTACTGTTATATTTTTTTAAGTTGTTCATCCTTTTTATTATTTTCTTCTTTTCTTAGCTATATTTTTATTGTTTTACACTATTACAAATGTCCCCATTCCCCATGTCTTTGCCCACGTCACCCAGCCCCCACCCCCATCCCCTCTGGCCATTGTAACACTGTTGTCTAAAGTTATGCACATAGGTTTGTTGGCTTATCTCCACATTCTTTTCATCCAGTCCCCTCCACCACCACTCCTCTGACAGATGTCAGTTTGCTCAGTGACACTATTTTATTTTGTTCATAAGTTTATTTTGTTCTTTAGATGCCATATATAAGTGAGAGTACACGGTATTTGTCTTTTTCTGACTGGCAGATGGTATTTGTCTTTTTCTGATTTCACTTAGAGTAATAATGTCCAATACTGTTATATTCTTAATGGTACAGTTCTGTACTAATGCCATCAGAGCTTGAAGAATGCTTTTGTAGGAAAGTTTATAAAATGAACTTAATTCCTGTCATACAACCTAACTCTATGCCTTAGGAAACTAGAAAGAACAAATTGAGCACAAAGTCAGCAGAAGAGAGAAAATAAATATTAGAACATAAAATAATGAACTGACACCTGAAAAACAATAGAGAAGATTAAGCAAGCTGAGAGTTGCTTCCTTGAAAAAACAAACAAAATCGACAAACTCTTAGCTAGACTAATGAAGTAAAAAAGAGATAGGACCCAAGATAACAAAATTATGAATGACAAGAAATTACAATGGAAACCACATAAATAAAAGGGTCATAAAAGATTACTATGAAATATTGTATGCAACAACTGGGTAATTTGAAAAGGTAGAGATATTTTAGAAACATACACTTACCAAGACTAAATCAAGAACGTATATAAATTCAAATAGAGCAATTACTAGTAAGGAGATTGAATCTGTAATCAAAAATTCCCAATAAAGATAAACCTAAGACCATATGGCTTCTCTGGAAAATTTTACAAATATTTAAAAGAGAATTGACACCAATTCTTCACAAACTCTTCCAAAAAATTAAAGAGGAGTGAACACTCCCAAACTCTTTTTATGAGACCAGTATTATCCTGAAACCAAAACTATAAAAGGGCACTATTTAAATAGAAAGCTACAAGATAATATCCCTGATAAATTTAAAAGCAAAAATTCTCAATAAAATGCTAACAAACCAAATTTAGCAGCACATTAGTAGATCATTCACCATGATCTAATGGGAATTACACTTGGGATGCAAGGATGGTTTAACATAGACAAATTAATTAATGTGATATATCACATTAACAGAATGAAAGAAAAGAATTATATGATTATCACCATAAGTGCAGAAAACATTTGACAAAATTCAACATTTATCATGATAAAAACTGAAAATATTGAGCATAGAAGGTATGTATTGCAACAAAAACAGCAGTATTGTGTACATAAATGACATTTCTGCCAGAGAAATAAAGAAATCAATTCCATTTACAATAGAATCAGGAACAGTAAAATACTAGAAATGCATCTAACTAAGGAAATGAAAGACCTCTATGCAGAAAACTATACGATATCGATGAAAGAAATTGAAGACACAAATAGATCAAATAAATCACTTTCATGTTTTGGAAGAATTAATAGTGTTAAATTGCCAGTACTACCAAAATCCATCTATAGGTTCAATGCAATCCCCATCAAAATTCCAATGACATATTTTATAGAAGTAGAAAAAAAACCCACTCCTTAAGTGTATGAAACCACAAAAGGCTTTGAATAGTTAAATACATCTGAGGAAAAAGAACAAAGCAGGGGTATCACACTTCCTGATTTCAAGCATTACTATAAAGCTTTAGTCATCAAATACTGTATGATCTCATATGTAAAATCCAAAAATGACAACAAAAACAGGTCATAGAAAAAGAGATCAGACCAGTGGTTCCCAAGGTGGGGATTTCGGGAGACAGTGAATTAAAGGAAGGGGGTCAAAAAGCCAAAGCTCAGCTCTAAAATAAATAAGTACTAACGATGTAAGTACAACATGACTACTGCTAACCCCGCTGTGAGATGCACAGTCGTTTCCCCAGTGTCTGCAGGGTGTACATTACCAGACTCCCAGGAGGTGCCTGAAACCATGGGAAGTACTGAACTCTGTTGTGTACTATGTTTTCCTACATGTACATACCTATGATAAAGTTTAATTGATAAATTAGGCACATTAAGAGATTAACAAAAATAATAATAACACAGGATAATTACAACAATATGAAGTAACAAAAGCTTTGTGAATGTGGTTTCTCTCTCAAAATATCCTACTGGGCTGTACACACCCTCCTTTTCCTTGTGATGATGTGAGATGATAAAATGCCTATGTGATAACATGATTTGTGTTGAATGACATAGGGATTGGGACATAGCGTTAGGTTGCTGGTGACCTTCTGTGAAGGCCTCAGATAGAGGGTTATTGGATTTTGATGATGTTAGATCATTAAGTCATGACAATGTCAATGGTTGGGTGTCAGGAGCAGACCATGTCAGTGTTTTGAGGTAGAGAGTTAAATGGTTTTTTGCTGAATACTTTTGGTAGGACACTATAATTGGGAGTTGCCATGTCTTTCTTTTCATTTCATGAACATGCTGCTGCAAAGGTTGTAATCCTTGGTTGATCATATGGGTAACCCTAATGCTGCATTCCATCCAATGATTTAATTCCAGGAGGTTCATCAAAGGAGAGTTGAAAACGAGCACTGTGATACCACAACAGCCTTTCCCAGAGATTTTGAACAGAAGTTCTGCAAGAATACCTGACTGTTTAGTCAGGGACACTGACCTCTTTTCCCTTGCATTGTCATGTTAAAAAAATGACAACAACCAACACAACAATATCCATCCTGTGTGAATACACTTTCTTCAAGCATAAATATACAGGTCATTAATAGAGTTGAATCTTATTGATAATGTTGCATAATAAGTTTGTGCCTGATTGGTTAATTCTTGGTACAGAAATCCAGAAAGTATCCATCCATGTAATATGAAAAGTAGAGACACTTATTAAAGAAGATACAAGATACCAGAAATCTCTACATAGGGCAATGACGTATCAGTCCCCTTCAAAGCAGGCACCTTGGGGCCTCACACAGTTCTCCCAGCATGTCTTCCACTGTTCAATATACTCTGAAGAATCCTTTCTTTGATTTTTTCATCAACCGTGCCATTGTATTTTCCTGAATCTCATCAATGATCTGAAATCTCTTCCCTTTCAAAGGTGATTTTCATTTTTGGAAAAATCCAGAAGTCACAGGGCATCAAATCTGGGCTGTAAGGGTGCTGAGTCACCTGGGTGATTTGTTTCACCAAAGAACTCTGCACGAGACGTGATGCATGAGCAGGCGCGTTGTTGTGGTGAAGCTGCCAATCACCAGAAGCTCATAGCTGCTGCTGTATGGCCTTGAGGGGTGTACTCATGGTGGACAAAACTTTCCCAATCCAAAAACAGTTCATGTGGTCTTGATCTTGCTGCAGCTTTGCTGTGCTTTCTTCAGGCATGGAGAACCAGGTGACTTCCATAGTGACAACTGGGTCTTTGTTTCTGGATCACAGCCATAGACCCACAGTTTATGTCTGGTTTTGACCATCTTGAGGAAATCTGGTTCATTGGTAGCAGTTTGAATCAAGTCATTAGCAACTGTAGCACCACGTTCCTTCTGCTCTGGTAGCAGAGGCCCCTGAAGGAATTTTCCCATGCCAAGGTCCTGCATCAAAATCTAGGACACAGTAGTTTTGGAATCCAGAGATCAGCTTCTAGTTCTTGCACTGTCAGCCGCCCATCTTTGTTGATTTGCAGACCTTACGCGCTCAGCATTCTCAGGTGTTTTGCTTGGTGTAGACCTTACAGAACATGGGTTACTTTGAACAGATTCTCAACCACCTTTGAAGCATTTCTGCCACACTTTATCGTTTGCACTGCACTCATTGCATCATCTTTGAAACCCTTCTGAATCATCCAAGTAGTTTCTGTGGAGGAATATTTAAGTTTATCACAAAATTTGGTGCAGATTCATTGCTCTTCTTCCTCAGTCATTTTGAATGTGATGGGCACACAATACACTAGCTCACTCAATGGCATCTGCCGCCCCTACTGACTAGTACAGTGAAGCCTTCATTCCAGTCCACTCTCCTTGGCTGCCATGTTACATTGATGTCACGCAAACCATTCTCGTTATATTAACAATGGCTGGACATTTTTCAGACAGACCTCATCATATACAAGTATGGGCACCTGATATTTTAAAAATAGGTAACAGTATTATTATTTTTCATAAGTAAATCAAAATTATACCTACTTTTTTATATCAGCAAAAATGTTTTTTGGGTGTGCCACAGAATTTTATAATTAGTTAATTGTGCCATGAGATGTGAAAGGTCAAAAATCGCTGGTCTAATGACACAGAGAGCTACTATGTGATTAACAGTTGGGTAACAACAAACACTGTGAATACCCCGCATATTCTGTATTTCTTTTAATTCTTATTGTATGAGAAGATGGATGTTAGCTGAACCTATTGTGATAATCATTTTGCAATATATGCAAATCAAACATTATGAAGTAAATTTTTGTAACTTTTGATACTCACGTGTCATTTAAATTCTTTTAGAAATCTACTTTTTCTGTCTGTCCCATTTCTTTAATAAGGAAAAACATGAAATTACCTTTGATTTCCCCCTGATTAGTTAGATTTGTGCTTTTGTCATTTAAAACAGATATTCCTATTAAATTACAATCAATTCGTAGTGATTGAAAATGAATCAACAAAAATATAATTAGTAGTTATGTAACAGTGTAATCTCTGCCATGGTGATATAGTTCAGTATTGTTTAATGTTTTATCCTTCACAGAGATAATATTTTTACCAAGGGAAATCTAAATAACAGTTAATGACAATAAAATGAATGAAGGGATTTTAAGAACTAAGGCAGAGAAATTGAGAAGAAAAGTATGGCATTAGTGATTGTGACAGTTACCATAACAGTGAAAATGTAGTAATTTTTCAGACTATTGGTGACAAGTATGATTAAATATCTATTGTTCATGGAATTATGATTTTAAAATTATTTCCATTATGATAGAAAGCCATAATGAGAATATAAGGAAGAGAAATATGTAATGCCAAAATTAAATTAGCCTGTCTAGGAGCAGAAGTTAAACGTACAAGATATTCTTAACCAGGCCTAAGATTTCAGAGTCTGTGATTAAGATGGAAGTAAGTTCACAGCGTGGGTGGTCCAGTCTTTGTCCCCTAATACCTTTCAGAGTAAGAAAACAATTTCCAGATGCATTTTCCAAAGGACAAACTGAATGACACACTGCTAGGCCAAAGTCTCCCAGGTTCTGGAGGTGTGTGATGAGACACACTGTCTTCAAAATAGCCCAAGTGTAAGAATTTCCTGTTCAAACGTAAAGTGACACATTGAGAAATGTGCTTTTTCCACTCATGCCTCACTCTGAGCTTTCACAGGCCAGTCTGTGAAGACCACAGAGATTGATTGTTTACAAGACTTAGCTGGTCTCCCACTAAAGGATGCAGGACTTTCGGCTTCCAGAGGTATGTATCTACTCTCCTGTCTCTCTCTTAGATCCATCTCATGTAGGGGGGGATTACAATGCAAGATGTGATACAAGTGAGGAACGATTAATATACAATCAAATCAAGGAGAACATTGGTATTTTGTTTCAATAATTTAGAGTAAAAATCAAGAATAAAATATAAATATGTTGGAGGGTATCTTGAACTCTTCAAATTCTTGGCTGTGGACAATTGCACAAGCATATATACACAAGAATAATTGAGTGTGTTAATCAAAACAATTTAAAGTAAGAGTTCTATAAGAAGTATGAAAAGAAACAGCTATTTTTAAATTTTAAAATCAATATAGATATAATCATATATTATTTTATATTTAGCCCAGCCTTTAAAAAGATTTTTAAATAAATTATATTAATTATGGAGGTCAAATATAATATTTTATATACTCAATTAGATTAAATAAATGCAGTTTGCTTTCAATAAAAATCAGGATGAAGTGCTCTCATAAAATTCTAATTGAAGCTTAATTATAAACACTCAAAAGACTTTTTAAAAACTGAGCCACCATTGCTAGAAAACGTACCACATTGATAGACACTTTGCCTGATGAATTAAGCTACAGCATTCAGCTGGTATGAGTCAGAAATAACATAAAAATGTATTCAATTCATAATTTGGATAACTAAAATATTGAGAGCTTTAAAAAGGTGAAATGTTAAATGTTTTACATGTATTACGTCTACATGTTTTTACTCCCACTTTATATTAGTAAACTAAGTTGCTAGACGCTAAGTAGCTTTGTAAAGCTCATACATCGCAAATTTCAAAGCCAGAATTAATTCTAGACCTGACTGGCCGCAGAGCCCCTTGGCTGAATTATTAAATTACAGTATCTTATTCATTACTGTGGCTCACACAACTGAAGGTGCCCTGACTTTAACATGCATGGGAACTGTTTGGAGTTTGAAACAACAGTGTTTTAACATAAATGATGTATATATTTATTTCTCATTTAATGCTTTTATATCTTGGCCCTTAACTCAGTTGCCAATTTCTTGTATAATGTAATTATTTAAAACATTTCACTGTTGTTCTTTTGTTGTCAGTATGCTTAGGTCTTGAATAAGTTAAGTGTGACAGAGATTTTTTAACATATGAAACATTTTTTGTAATAATTTATCATTCAAAATAAAAGATCATTGATAAGAACTCATTCTCTTTAATGGATAAATGTACGTCACTAAATAAAACTTTACTTCAGAGCACACTATATATGCCAACACAATTCGTGCTCCATCTTGAGAGCGCGCTGTCTTTAATCATTATTAAATTTCAAATTTGTCATAAATATTGTGAGTCTCTTTTTTCTAATATAGCATTTTATTTTTAATATAAGCATGCTAATGGTGTTAAAATATTTCTGTGGAATCTGACTTTAAATAAATAAGGATGTTATTATTTATGAAATTATTTTATTCACCACTAACATACAGCTTTTTATTGCTCAAACAAATAATACATTGTCAAACGTAGACTATCTTAAAAATTGTGTCTACCACGAGGCACTTGTTTAAAGGTCTAAGGAATCTATACCCAGAACATGAGATTCTGACTGGGAAATGAGCCCGGTACTCAGCCTCTACCCCGCCCGGTGTCACTGTGAGGGATCTCTTCAGTGTAGTGTCATTTATTGTAGGCACACACATTGTAGAGCACAGTCTTGGCCACCGCTCAGCTGCAGAGATGAATGACCAAAGAGTAACCTACGCAGAACTGAATCTGGCCAAGGACGCAAAGAGACAGCACACGAAACCCGAGGGCACTACAGGCTCCATTCCAGGAGCTGAGCAGGAACTAACCTATGCAGAATTACATCTTCAAAATGCTTCTCGGGATCTTCAGGGGAGTGACAAGAGTGACCACTGCAAAGGTAACACATTCAGTAGACCCAGTATAACTGTTCTAGGATGTGCAGCTGGGTGCAGACGTGTGGGAAAGAGTAGGGGATAAGCTCAGAAATTTTTTTCATCTTAAGGATCAGGACTTGACATTGGACTGTGGTATTCTCAGATGAAGGCTGAGGACTAATTTTATTCAGACATTGTTGTAAGTTGTAGTCTTTGACCAATAACTCATAGAGCATTATATTTAGTGAAAATGCAATGACATATTATGAGAAGAAGATTGCAGTGGTAGATATGGGTTTGGGGTCTAAGTTTATGGATATGATTCTCTGTGTGTACTGCCCAAACGATTGTCTCCATCCCTCCTTTCTCAGTGTTCCCATTTCCCACCCTGCAGCCTCCCCGTCACCTCCAGAGAAGCTCATTGCTGGGATCCTAGGGGTCATCTGCCTTGTCCTGATGTCCACTGTGGTAACGACAGCTGTTATTCACTGTGAGTAAATTATTGTAAGATTCTATGAAACTCTTCACTCTTGTGTTCATCAGTGCCTCCAAACTCTTCATAAAATTATAGAATAGAACTCTCATTTTAAAGTATGCCTTTAGACTATGTGCAAAATAGTTATTCTGAATTTGTCCAAGGTATAAATATCAGAACAATTTTTAAAAGTAATTTATAAATCTATAACATACATATCCTATATATTCATATATATATATATACTTAAATTAGAATTCAAATTATTTTTAGGATACTTTATTGAGAAATACAAATTAATTTTTTGTATGGTTAATCCAAATACTAGATGAGTTGGTGAAGCTTAGTTCTCATGGATTTTGAAATATTTTCCCCCAAATTTTCATTGCTTCATTAATTTTTCTTGGTAAAATCATTTTTATTCAAGATTGAATTAATACTAGGCAATCTGCCACATTTCAAAATAAGAAATAGATGTATAATGATTTATTTAGATCAATGTTAATTTTTTATAACAATGACTTGTTTTTCTAGCTAAGGTAACGCTGGTGCAGAATAATTCTTCTTCAATAACAAGAATCCAGAAAGGTATATAATTATTTTCTACGTTCTGATATTAGTGCAGTTCATACTTTATGTCTAACATAGTCAAAATTTATAGTTTTTTTAGCTGGGGGAACAAAAATTTATAATGCAGAACAATAAATGTACATAATAATGTGTACAGAAGAGTGTTTTTCTTACGCAAAAATGTGAGGAAATATTCATTTAAAATCATCATACCCATTGTTGCCAATTGGCTCAGAGATAATTTTGCTTTCTAAAAATGTTTCATTTGTTGAAATTCAGGACATATGAAAAGTGGATATTTTTGTTTTTGTGTTTGCTTAATATGGGCACATAAATTAGGGAATGAGAAGCTGATGCTTCTCTGTGAGTGTGTGTGAGTGTGTGTGAGTGCATTTTGCTTTATATATACCAATCTGTCAGGGTACATACACATGCTATACACACATGTGTCTATACCTATGCACATACTTAAATTAATTTTCATTTTTAAATGTACATTGCTCTTGGATAACAATACACAACCTTCCTTCAGCATATCATTGCGGTCGATGCCCACCAGAGTGGTTAATGTATTCCAACAACTGCTATTACGTCAGCACTGAAAGAAAACCGTGGACTGAGAGTGTGATGGCCTGTGCTTCTCAGAACTCTAACCTGCTCTATATAGATAACGAAGAAGAAATGGTAAGGTTTTTAATGTTTCCAGCATTTTATTTTAAATATTAATTTATTTTATATTTTAATATAACCATTCATATTTTGTATGTATTTATAGTTTATTTATTTTAAAGAATGCTAATATTGTTTGACTCTAAAATATTTTATTGAACAACAATAAAAATATGGAAAAAATAAGTAAAATGTAAAAAATAGTAAAATATTTTATTGATATTGTATGCCATTAATGAGCATTTGATTATTTCCAAGTCTTAATTTTCCTAGACAACCATGCTTCTATAAATGCTCTTTTTCCTGAAGTAAATTTGTCACTTAATGTTACCTTCATGATGGAAACTAAAAATACCATGTTTGTGCATACTACAAATGAAAAGACCCATGTAATTACAAATGAGGTCATGAAATAGATGTTGCCAGTCTGCTAGTGTGCACTCTCTCATAACTTCTCCTCTCTCCTCACTCAATCACTATTCTGATATTTTATTTTACAAATTATCTTTGATTAATTTTGAATTTTATATATTGACAATCATTCATTATGCATTTTTATTGTTGTTTGATTACAGTTGTCCCTATTATTTTATGTTTCTCCATTAACTCCCAGATGATATATTTGCAATTTATCCACATTATTGCATTAACCTGTAGTTTTGTTAATTTTCACTGCTGTATGGTATATACATGACATTTTTAATCTATTCTGTTCAGAAAATAGTTGTTTTTAATATGTGGATATTGTAAATAATTATTTAATAAAAATTTTTGTGTGTGTCTTTTTTCCCAAATATTATATTGTTTTAAAATAATTTATATTATGTACAAATAATACATATAATATTTAATACTTATATATTGCAAATGTTATATTTATAATAAGATAATTTATAAATATAGTTATTATAATTGTATGTGTATAATTATAATTCATTGTCCTTTTTGCATAGATTGATATTGCAGTCATAAATATGTATATGACGAATTTTTAAAGTTATCCCAGCATTTTCTAGTTTGTTTTGTAAATACACATTTTATTCAATAGTTTCATGATCCCAAACTTAGTCCTACCAGGAATTTTAATGCCATAAATTCTGATTATTATGACATGAACAGACATTTTCCTGACTACTGATAGATGAACATATCTTTCAGAGCACAGATCATTATGAAATCCTCTATTGTAAGAATAAGTACCTGTACATGTCTCTTAACCATTTCTCCTGTGTGTTACCTGTCATTTTCCTTCTTAGAAGTTGTTACCTTTGGATGTAAGTTCTGTTTTTGAATTCGTATGGTGCAAATGGCTTTTCTGACTGTTCATTACATTTTTCCTCTCATATTGGGTCTTTTAATGACTGTAATTTATTAATGTTACCATAATCCAATATCTTATTTTGGGCGTTTGTGATTATTTTCTACATATTTCAGAAGTTAGTTGAAGTTTATGAAGATAACCTGCTGCATTATTCTCTATGGTTTATTTTTTTTTATTGATTTGTTTTTATATTTAGGTCTGTAATACTTTGAGAGTGTATATTTTTGTGATGCTGTGTTTGTGATGCTGTGTGGTAGAGGTGAAGTTTGTACTTTTCTACATCATTACCTAGTTGATGCAGCATAATTTATAGCAGATGATCTCTTCAGCATAAACAATTTGATATACATGGGTCTATATATTTTAACATAAAATTTAAGAAGTTGCTCACTCATTGTGTCTCAAAAATTATTTTTCTGTGTTTTTCTATCTCTCTTTTTAGTCTCAGGCAATATTTACACTTATGTTGGTTTTACTGGTAAAGTTCTAAAGGTCTCTGTACATTTTTCTCTCCCTTTCTCTCTACCCTCAGGAATTAATCATTTCTATTACTCCATCTTTATATCATCAACTCTTTCTTCTGAATCTCAACATCTATGTAAATGTATTGAAATTTTTAATGTAGGTAATGCATTTTTAACTAAGAATTTTAAATTCATTCATACAGTTTTTATTTTTCTAATTTTTCTGTTACTACCACCATACTTTCATATAATTATTTGAAAGTAGTTGTTTAAATAATTTTCATGGAAATATATATTTATAATAATTACTATAAAAATTTTGATAATAAATCCCAAATCTTATCTCAGTAAGTTAGATCTATTGACTGATATTCCTCTGGATTATGAAAGATATTTTTCAGTTTCTTTGCATTATTTTAAAATTATTTTTGTAACTTTAGTAAAACATTACAGTAGAATATTATCTTTTGAAGTGTGCTTACTCATTTTTAAAATTCTCATTATTTTATTTTTAGCCTGGCTTACTAGAGATTCCCCTTGCATATGCATAGCTTAGTTGACAACCAGAGATTTTTAAAAATTGTTCAGAAACCGCAAGTCCCTTTGGTTTCCACGCTCTGCTGTTTGATGTTTTGTGTTTGTGTACGGGAGTGCTCTTAACTTTAAACTCAGTGCTCAAATCCCCTTTGACATTTTTTTTTAATGAACCATCATTGTTTCTTCCACAATGTGCACCTATTTTCCATCGATCAGACATGTGTAGAGAGCTGGTTATAGGTACATACAAAAGCAACCAATGAAGGTATAAATAGGTGGAATGACATATTGATTGCTCTTTCACTCTCACTCTCACTCACTCTTACACTCTCAAATCAATAAAAATAAAGCAAAAACAAAACAAAGCAAAAATACTTAAAAAGACAAGTGAATTAATTGACAAAATCTAATTCTTTTTCAATAAAAATGGTAAAAAATGGTTACCTGCGTATGAAAATGAAGAATAGCTTAAAAGTTTGTACATTTTAAATATTTTATCTCAATTTGTTTTCTAAACTTCTACTTATAAAACCAGTAAAAAATGCAAAGTATATCATCAACAACGTTCTAATAACTATGCAGGGTGTCTGATGGAACTCGGACCCACCGGCCTGGTCACCCTCAAGGTATGCAAACATCCAAAACAATACTGAATGTCAACTGTAACCAAATAACAAGTTTTTAAAGAGTTGCTCTTCAAAATGAGTTTCCTCAAAATATCATTGTGGCATTTTTTCTAAGGCAATTTCATTACTGTCCAAAATCTTATTCATTGTTTCTTTTTTTAATTTTTAAAGCATGTTTTATTTTTTTATTGTTGTTCAATTAAAGGTGTCCCCATTTTTTTTCCTTTATTCTCCCCTGCCTGCCCAACTCTCCTTCTCCACATTGAAGCCTACCACACTTTGTCCTTGACAATGGGTCCTTTTTACATTGTAGTTCCTTGATTTGACCTTTCCACTTCTTTCCATGTTAAGGTCCTCCTTGAACACTTCTGGTCACTGTCAGTTTGTTCTTTATTTCCATGTTCCTGGTTCTATTTTGTTCGCTTATTTGTTTGTTGATTTGGTTCCACTTATAGGTGAGATCAAACAGTAATTGTCTTTCACTGCCTGCCTTATTTCACTTATCATAATGCTTCAGTATTCCATTGTGTAAATGTACCACAGTTTTAGATCCACTCATTTACTGATGGGCACTTAGGCTGTTTCCAGCACCTTGCTATTGTAAATAGTGCTACTGTGAACATTGGGGTGCATAGGTTCTTTTGAAATGGTGTTTCAGGATTCTTAGTGTATTATCTTAGCAATGGTATCACTGGATCAAAATGCAGTTCCACTTTTATTTTTTTGAGGAAATTCCACACTGTTTTCCATAGTAGCTGCCCCTGTCTGCATTCTCACCAACAGTGCACTAGAGTTTCCATTTCTCCACAACCTCTCCAGCACTTGTTGTTTGTCGATTTGTTTATCATGGTCATTCTGACTGGTGTGAAGTGGTATCTCATTATGGTTTTAATTTGCATCTATCTGATGGCTAGTGATGTTGAGCATTCTTTCGTATGTCTCTGGGCCCTCTGTATATCCTCCTTGGAGAAATTTTTGTTCAAGTCCTTTGCACATTTTTTAACTGGATTGTTTGTCTTTCTGGTGTGGAGTTGTATAAGTTCTCTATATATATTAGAGATCAAACAGTTTTCCAAGGTATCATTGGCAAATATATTTCCCATATAGTTGGTTCCCTTTGCATTTTGCTGATGTTTTCACTAGCTGTGCAGAAGCATTTTAATTTGATGTAGTGCTATTTGTTTATTCTTTCCTTTAAATCCCTTGCTCTGGAGGACATACTAGGAAAAATACTGCAGCATGTAATATTTGAAGATTTCCTGCCTATGTTCTCCTCTAGGACTTTTATGGTACATGACTTATACTTAAGTCTTTTATCCATCTAGATTTTATTTTTGTGTGTGGTATAAGTTGGTGGTTGAGTTTCTTTATTTTGTATGTAGCTGTTCATATCTCCCAATATCGTTTTTCAAGAAGCTATTTTCACTCCTTTTTATGCTTCTGCCTCTTTTGTCATATATTAATAGAGACATGGGTTTATTTCTGGGCTCTCTAATTTGTTCCATTGATCAATGTGTTTGTCCTTATGCCAGTGCCAGACTGTTTTGATTACAGTGGCCTTGTAATATAGTTTGATATCAGGTATTGTGATTCATCCCAGGAATGTAAGACAATACAATATTTGCAAATCATAAACGTAATACGTCACATAAAAAAAAAAACAAAAGACAAAAATCACATGATCATATTAATAGATGCAGAAAAAGCACTTGATAAGGAATAGCAGGCGTTTCTGATAAAAACACTCAGCAAAGTGGGAGTACAGGGAGCATACGTCTACATAATAAAGGCCATATATGAGAAACCTGCAGCCAACATCGTACTCAATGAACAAAAATGAAAAGCTTTCCCATTAATATCAGGAACAAGAGTGTCCTCTTTCACCACTACTATTCAACATAATATTCGAAGTCCTAGACACAATGATCAGACAAGAAAAAGAAAAAAAGGTATCCAGATTGGAAAGGAAGAAGTAAAACTGTCATTGTTTGCAGATGACATAATAGTGTACATAGAAAACCCTGTAGATTCCACCAAAAACTATTCTACCTGATAAGTGATTTGGCAAAACAGTGGGATATGAAGTCAATATTCAGAAATCAAAGGCATTTTTGTACATCAACAATGAAATATCAAAGACAGAAATTAGAAAAAATATCCCATTTTGTAGCAACAGTAAAAATAAAGTACCTAGGAATAAACCTAACCAAGGAGGTAAAAGACCTGTACTCAGAAAACTATACAACTCTGAAAAAGAAATTAAGGAAGACTCAAATAAATGGAAGTATGTACCATGCTCATGGATTGGAAGAATTAGCATCATCAAAATGCCCATACTACCCAAGGCAAATTTTAGATTCAATGCTATCCTGGTTAGAATGCCAATGACATATTTCACAGATATAAAACAAACTGCATTCATTTTTAAGTATATTTTATTGATTTTTAAGGGTTATCATCTCTATTTTATTTTATTCTTTTTCACATTTTTCACTGTTGTTCAATTACAGTTGTCTCCATTTTCTCCCCTCTACACACCTCCACCCCAGACATCCCCACTTCCCGCCCTTGACCCTCCATAGGATCAAGGGCGGTAAGTGGGGATGTGTCCTTTACAGATGTGTCCATGTGTCCTTTATAGATGTTCCTGAAAACCTTTCCCTCTTTCTTCCCCCTTATCCCTTCCCATCTCCCCTCTGGTTATTCTCAGTTTGTTCTTAATTTCAAATAAATACATATATAAAATACAGAAAAAAAAAAAAAAAGAAACTTTGTACCCTGGCTGATGTGGCTCAGTGAATTAAGCACCAGACTGTGAATCAAAGGGTCACCAGTTCAATTCCCAGTCAGGGAACACGCCTGGGTTGTGGGCCACATCCCTGGAGAGGGGTGCGTGAGAGGCAACCACACATTGATATTTCTCTCCCTCTCCTTCTCCCTCCCTTCCCATTTG
>PVJI01026222.1:0-19285 GCA_004026765.1 Micronycteris hirsuta
CATCACCACCCAGCCTTTATTGTATGAAATGTTAAAGGGAGTTATATAAGGTATGGAGGAAGATCAACAGGGGAGTGGTTGGGGGAGAGGGTGGGAATGGGGCACAGAACAGGTAGCATAAATGGTAGGTAGACAACAGACAGGGGGAGGTTAAGAATAGTATAGGAAGTGCAGAAGCAGAAGGACTTATGTGTATGACTTATGGACAAAACTAAAGGGTGGGGAAAGGGGGAGTAAGGGGGTGGGGGGCGAGAAGGGGGGAAAGTGGGACAACTGTAACAGCATAATCAATAAAATATAGTTAAAAAAAAGAAAATCACTACTTAACAATAAAAGGGAACAAAATACTGATACATGCAACAACACTGATAAGTCCTCAGTGTTAAGTGAAAGAAGTCCTTCATAAAAAGGTTATCTACTGCATAATTTTATTTAAATAAAAGTCTAGAAAGTGTAAACTTATAGTGACTGAAAGCAGATGGGTAGTCCCTGTGGGGGTGAGGGGGTGGGTGACTATAAAGGGTAAGAAGAAACTTTAAAAAATGTTCTGTATCATGACTGTGGTAATCATTTGACAAATATATTTGTCAAAACTCATCAAATTGTACACTTAAAATGGCAAATTGTACCTGAAAAATGCCAATTAAATTTTTTTAGAAAGGATGGGAAGGAGGTGGAAAGAGGTGAAGAATGAGGAAATTTTTAACAAATTCATTTACAAAGGCTGTCACTTGTTCTATCCACTCACAAGGTAATTCCTCACTTAAACATAAGCAAAATATAATTGCTGACCTACTAAATGTAACTGTAATTTAGACCTACTAAACGTAATTGAGACCTACTAAAGAGATACCACTCTTTGAGACCTACTAAATACACTTGAAACGCCAGCAAAATAGCACAATACATTGGAAGAAAACACAGTTATTATCTCCTGGTGCTTTAGAACTTTAGACCATAATAAAGTCATTGCAATAAAAGAAAGTTTGGAAGTAAGGTAGGACTCAAACAGGACTTGGAAGGCAGGGTAAATCTGGGATTTAAAAAAATATCCTTTGGACAAGTAAAATAATTTGTTTAAATATTTTTAGAATATCGAAATGGAAATTCATTTACAGAGCTGAGAAGCTATCCTTGGAAAAAGCCTCTGATTTCCATATGGATTCATATGAAATCGTCTCTGTGCTCATGGCTTCCTAATTCTGAGAACTGGAAATTCCACACTCCCTTCTCTCTGCAAGAGTCCTGTTTCCCCACATGACTTTTCCCCCTTTTAATACAAGAAACATCTAATTAACTTTTCTGCCACATGCAGCTGGCACCAAAGCAAACCAAGCTGTGGGGTGGCTGACCCAGAATTACCGATGAATGTTTAGAATAAACATGTTTTCAGCGATTCTGGAATGGTATATTTCTAAGAGGACAAGGAGCTCTTAAAATTAATTAACTCATCTGGACAAACTGTCCATCCAATGGAAGTTTTTTAGTAATGAATATCAGACCACAGATCTTCCTGCAGCTGAACTTGTTTATCATTCAAGGAGGCTGCTTCTGCATGTTTCGTGGATAACTTCATGATTTTTATTTTCACTGGCTTCTGGTTTCTTATATTTATATAAACAGGCCAAGAAAGCAAAACACACAAGTTTAAATGGAAGATCCCACAGTTCCCCAAAAGGCAGAGACACCTACATTTCTCTCCTTTTCTGCATGTCAGAGTAGACAATTGAGGAGAAAAAGATCCCATGTTTGGGAAGGAGAAAAGGAGAGGGCCTCATTAAAAAGTATGACCTTAAATGGTTTTGTCATGTGTGAAATTCTAATAAAGTGCTGCTTTCTGATGCAAAGACTGATTGCAGATCATACTCAAAATGACATCAGACCCACACGAAGACTGCAGCTTAACCCTAAATTAAGACATGCCAAAGTCAGTGTCCTGAAAGAGCTCACTTGACTGCATGGTCCATGTCAAGCCTGGATTTTTCTGTTGTTTTGTTTATTTGTTTATTTTTATTTACAAAGAGCATAATCTTCTGAATGAGCTCTGATGGCGGCTCTGAATGGAGTGGCAGTGGGTCCTTTTTGCGGTAGAGTGAAACCCTTGCAATATCCTAGAATGCCTTGACTTCCTCAGAATTAATTAACCACACTGCCTGCTGTGGTGGAATTCTTACTGTTCTCTTAGTTACAGGTGTCCCAAGAGATGATCTGGCCAGCTTAAGAAGCAGAAAGAGTGCCTCCAACCCTCTGTGAACTAGCCTAGGTAGATCCTTCGTTACCCCACAAGAATCTACCCCACTGCCTGCCTCCCTATGGAGTTTTTCTAACTTCATTCAACGTCTTCCTGCCACAGAACACTTTATGGGGAAATCATGTAATGACTCAACTAAAACAAGAGAGTAACTACCATATGTTAAGGAATTACTATGCACTGGCATTGTGCTATCTTATGTATCCTGTCATGACATATAATATCATATCATTCTACAATAACAAATGTAACAGTATGGAGTAAATAAATAAGAGCACAGGTTCTAGAGTCAGAACACCTGAGATCAACTTTTTTACTTCACCACTTATCAGCTGAGTATCCTTGGAGAAGATATATAACCTCTTTGTTCATTAGTTTCCACATCTAAAGTAGAGATGAGAGAATCTGCTTCACAAAATTCCTGTGAAGACTAAATGTGCTCAGTAAAGGTTATCCATTTATTATTTGTTTTACAAATATAAAAACTAACACCTAACAAAAGTTCTCAGCCCTCACTGGTGTGGCTGTTGGTTGGGCATTGTCCCACAAAGACACCGCCAGTTCCTTTCCCAGTCAAGGGCACATAATTAGGTTGCAAGTTTGGTCCCTGATCAAACGTGTATGAGAGGCAATGAACTCAAAATCAATCAAAAGAAGAACACTGAAAAACATGCAAAGACGTGGATGCCAAATAACATGTTATTAAGCTATGAATGGGTCAAGGAAGAAATCAAAAGATACCTTGAAACAAATGAAAACAAGGAAACAACAATCCAAAATCTGTGGGACACAAGGAAAGCAATCCTAAGAGAATTCATAGCATTACAGGCCTATCTCAAAAAAAAAAAAAAAGAAAAAGAAAAAGCTCAAATAATCTAACTTGACACTTAAAGGAACTTGAAAAAGAACAGCAATCAAGCCCAAGTGAGTAGAATGAAGGAAATAATAAAAATCAGAGCAGAAATAAATGAAACAGAGTTTTAAGAAAATCATAAAAAAGATCCAAAGACTCCAAAGCTGGTTCTTTAAAAAAAATAAACAAGACTGACAAATCTTTAACCAGACTCATCAAGAAAAAAGGAGAGGACCCAAATAAATTAAATCAGAAATAAAGGAAGAGAAATAACAATGGATCCCAAAGAAATACAAAGGATTATAAGAATATATTATAAACAACTATATGCCAACAAACTGGACAACCTGGACAAAATGGATAAATTCCTAGAAACATACAATCTTCCAAACTCAATCAGGAAGAATCAGAAAATCTGAATAGACAGATCACACCTAGTGAAACTGAAGTAGCAATCAAATTACTCCCGACAAACAAAAACCCTGGACTAGATGGCTTCACAGGTGAATTTTACCAAACATTCCGGGAAGAACTAACACCTCTCTTCAAAGAAATTCAAGAGGATGAAAGGCTCCCAAGCTCATTTATGAAGCCAGTATTATCCTAATTCTGAAACAGAAAAAGGCATTACAGGCCAAAGAATGTTACAGGCCTATATCACTGATGATCATAGATGCTAAAATCCTCAACAACAAATTAGCAAACCAAATACAGCAATGCATCAAAAAGATCATACACCATGATCAAGTGGGATTTATTCTGGGAATGCAAGGTTGGTACAACATTTGCAAATCAATAAATGTGATTCACCACATGAACAAAAAGAACAATAAAACAACATAGTCATATCAATAGATGCAGAAAAAGCATTTGTTAAAATACAGCACTCATTTATGATAAAAACTCTCAGCAAAATGAGACTAGAGGGAACATACCTAAGTACAATAAAAGCCATATATGACTAATCTACTGCCAGTATCATACTCAAAGGACAAAAACTACAAACATTCCCTTTAAGATCAGAAACAAGACAGGAATGTCCGCTTTCACCTCTCTTATTCAACCTAATATTGGAAGTCATAGCCATAGCAATCAGACAAGAAAAAGAAATAAAAGGCTTCCAAATTGGAAAGGAAAAATTAAAATTATTTATTTGCAGATGGCATGATACTGTTCATAGAGAATACCAAAGATTCCACCAAGAAACTGCTAGAACTGATAAATGAATTCAGCTAAGTAGTAGGATACAAAATTAATATCCAGAAGTCAGTTGCATTTTTATATGCCAATAATGAACTAACAGAAAGGGAAATTAAGAAAACAATCCCATTCACAACTGCTTCAAAAAGAATAAAAAACCTAGGAATAAACCTAACCAAGGATGTAAAATACCTGTACTTGGAAAATTATAAGACACTGAAGAAAGAAATTGAAGAAGATACAAATAAGTGGAAGCACATACCATTTTCATGGATAGAAATAATTAACATCATTTAAATGTCCATACTACCCAAAGCAATCTATAGATTCAATGCAATTTCTATGAAGATTCCAATAACTAGAACAAATATTTCAAAAATTTATATGGAACCACAAAAGGTCCCACACAGCAACAGTGATCCTGAGAATGAAGGACAAAGCTGGAGGAATCACATTACCCAATATCAAATTATACTATAAGGCCATAGTAATCAAAACAGCATAGTACTGACTTAAAAACAGACATGGATTAATGGAATGGAATAGAGAGCCCAGAAATAAACCCACACCTTTACTGTCAATAAATATTTGACAGAGGAAGCAAGCATATACAATGGGCTAAAGATAGTTTATTCAATAAATGGTGTTGAGAAAATTATACAGATAATACAGAAAAATTAAACTAGACCACCTTCTTATACCACATGCAAGAATAAATTTAAACTGGATTAAAGACTTAAATATTAGACCTGGAACCATAAAAATCCTAGAAGAATACATAAGCAGGAAAATGTCAGACATTGCTCATAGCAATTCTTGTTGCATGTATCTCCCCAGGGAAGGGAAACAAAAGAAAAAATAAGCAAATGGGACTACATCAAATTAAAAAGGTTTTGCAAAGCAAGGGAAAACATCAACAAGATCAAAAGCCAACCCAGGGAATGGGAGAATGTATTCGCCAATACATCTGATAAGGGGCCAATATCCAAGAACTTACAAAACTCAACACCAAGAAAATCAAAAAATCCAATTGAAAAATTGGCAAAGGACCTGTTCTCCAAAGAGGACATACAGATGGCCAATAGACATATGAAAAGATATTCAACACCACTAATCATCAAAAATGCAAATTAAAACCACAATAAGATATCATCTCATACCTGTCAGAATGGCTATTATCAATAAATCGACAAACAATAACTCTGGAGAGGAGGTAGAGAAAGAGGAACCCTTTTGCACTGTTGGTGGGATGCAGATTGTTGCAACCACTGTGGAAAGCAGTATGGAGATACCTCAAAAAATTAAAAATGGATCTGCCTTTTGACCAGCAATCCCAATTCTGGGAATTATTCTGAAGGAACCCAAAACACTAATTGAAAAGAACATAAGCACCCTTATGTTCACTAAAGAGTTATTTATAATTGCCAAGAAATGGAAACAGCCCAAGTGTCCATCAGAAGATGAGTGGAGAAAACAACTGTGGGACATTTACATAATGGAATACTACTCAGCCATAGAAAAGATGAAAATTTTACCCTTTGCAATGGAAAAAATACAACAAAAATTTTTTTAAATAATATTAAAATAAATAAAAAATCCAAGGAGTTAACCCATCACAAATAAAATGTGGGTCATGCCAAAAATTGTGTTCAAATGTCCTGACTCCTATAATTAGTATGTACAACAATCACTACCTATGATCCTAGACTAAATGTACTATTAAAAAAAAAGCACCTGGCTGGTGTAGCTCAATGGATTGAGCACAGGCTGGGAACCAAGCGGTCCGGTTCGATTCCCAGGCAGGGCACATGCCTGGGTTATGGGCCAGGTCCCCGTGAGGGCCATGTGAGAGGCAACCATACATTGCTGTTTCTCTCCCTCTCTTTCTCCCTCACTTCCCCTCTCTCTAAAAATAAATAAAAATAAAATCTTTAAAAAAAATAAAAATAAAAAAATAAAATGCAGTAGCTTAAAAAAAAAAAGCAAAAGTATAACTGGTTTACAGGAAAAAAAAAGCCTAGATATTCAAGTTTTAGATATAAACAAAAGCCCAGAAATAATAAATTACTTGACCAAGTTAAAAGAGCCAAGAATAGAATCCAATTTTCTCAATCTTTTTTTAAAAGATTTTATTTATTTATCTTTAGATACAGGGGAAGGCAGGAAGAAAGAGGAGAGAAACATTACTGTGTGGTTGCCTCTCACGGTCCCCCTACTGGGGACCTGGCCTGTAACCCAGAAATAGCGCCCTACACTGGGAATCGACCCTTTGATTCTCAGGCTGTTGCTCATTTCACTGAGTCACACCAGCCAGGGCCAATTTTCTCAGTCTTATTCTAACACCATCTTCTATACCAGTGATCTCCAAAATGAGTTATGTGTGCTCCATGGGATGTGAGAAGAAAATAATGTAACACCTATTTATATATTTTAACCTATTATAATTTCCATTTTTGTACATATATACTATACTAGTATATGCCATATTAGTATAGCATAAAAATACAATAAAACAAGTATATAATTTATAAATAAATATACTAACGAAATTTGTAGGTGTGCTTAAAAGTTTTTACTACCTGAAGTACATTGCCAAAAAATTTGGGCGTCCACTATTTCAATCTCTAGATCCAGAGAGTGGCATGCTGCTGTAATAGAGGACAGAGTAGAATATTATAATGTTCCCTGGCAGTGTCTTTCAAATATAAGTCTCTCTTTAAAGACAGAGAGAAAAGTAAATTCTTATGGACCACCCCACTAAATAAATTAAAATAAATTATTTTCATCATACTATTTAAATAATTAAAAGCAAAAACCAGCCTTTACCTATAGATCTTAAGGAGCTACAAAAAAATGAACAAATTTATAAGTAGAAAAAAAGAAAAAATCCGTAAAATTTAAATTACCATCATCAATTTAATGTAATGGATAGTGTCATTTTACTGAAATACTAAATTACCACTCATGACCTGACTGTAGCTAAAACTTATGGCACAGTCATGGCTCAGTTTCCTCATATAGAAAATAAAGAAATAAAAGTGCTTAGCTCAAAGGGTTATTTTGATAAGTCAATACCTGTAAAGCAGCGATCCCCAACCATTTTGGCACCAGGGATTGGTTTGGTGCAGGGGTCAGGGGAGGGGTGAGGAGGTGGAGCTCAAGTGAGTTTCCCTTGCAGCCCTGTTCCTAATAGGCTGTGGCCCGGGGGTTGAGGATCCCTCCTGTAAAGTGCATAGTACCTGGTACATATTAAGCCCCATAAAATGTTAATTGTCAATATAATCACTATCATCATCCTTGTCACTGTCATCATCATCATTATCATCTTTTCTCTATTTGAACTACTAAAGTTTTGTTCCTAGAGCCCTCTCTGACAGGGTTTTGTCTTCATTTGAGCTAATCACATCATTAGTGTATAAAGTTTGTCCCTGCTCTTTCCCCACAAATCTGAGACAATTAAAGTAGTATGTCCTGGCAGATGTCCTGGCAGCATGTCCTGTACAATCTTAAAGACCAAGAAATACAGATAATAAAATCCTGTCATAGATGTGTTCACCCAGATTAATTAGAATGCACCCAGATCATATTTGATTATAATTAGGATGAAAAATAAAATTTTAAAATTCTAATGAAAAATTCGTGGACAACTGAAGACACTGATGAACACAAACAATGCCCGCCCCCCAGGAGTCCTCAGATTCTAATTATAGAAACACTGTACTACAGATACAAAAGGAGAGATGAAAATCTGCACTCCAGTGGGACATGATTTATTTCTTCGTGTCTGCTTGCTAACACCTGACACTGTACATGTCTCCAGATTAACATTAACGTTCTATTTCACATGCGTTATGCACATATCTGCCTTTCTTACATGAGGCATTCCTTAAAAGAAAGCACGGTATATTTATCTCTGAATGACTAGCAGTGGCAAATTGTCTTTCTTCCAACTCCTAGAATACCCTACTAACTTAACAGGTTACAGTGGGAGAAGTACCAAACATGGAGTTAGAAGTACCAAGTTCCACTTCCCACTTGGGCAAGCCACCTAATTTCTGTTTCTTCTTTGTTGAACTAAGAATAAGAATATCCATCTGACAGGGTTGTTTAAAGATAAAATGACACCTATATGCCAAATGCATAGTAAACAATAATATACCACGTAAATGTAACATAGAATTACTAATGTAAAACATAAATCTGACAAAGGTGAAGAAGATAAAGGGGAGATATCCTTTACCTAGATTCAAAACTACCTGGGCATGATACTACTAAAATGTACATGTAAAAATGGTTAAGACAGTAAATATTTTTCCAAAGTCAAAATAATTTATTAAAGAGAAGTTTCTGGATAAAAAAAAAATACTCAAAAACAGCAAAGATCTGGTTTCAAATCTTACTAACCATACTCTCACACACAACTCACTTATGTTTCTGAATCTCAGATACCTTATCTCTAAAAGATAAGTAGTAATAATTTCTTCACTGAGTTTTATAAATATTTAAATCAAACAAAATATACTAAACATTTAGCAGTGTTTGCTCAACAAAGTAAATGTTCGAAAATAATTGGTTTCCATTGATTTGAATGTCCTTACTTCCCTCATAACAATAAATCTATCTATTAATGAAAGTTTTAACTATCTGCTACTGTGTGGTTCTCCACCATTTTAAAAGCACAGGGTATGGAAGAAATAAAATGAACTCCATTTTCATAGATCTTACAGTTAAAATGCCAAAAATAGTCACAGTGAACATTTTAAAACCCTATTTTACTCATATAATAAGCTTTAGAGTTTTATAATATTGTTATGACAGAAATCTTTATTGTAGTAAAAACACTTAACACAAGGATCAAGCCTCTTAAAATGTTAAGTACAATACAGTGTTGTTACAGCAGATGTTACACAATGCTGTACACCATATATCTCTAAAACTTAGCATAATGTCTTCGAGATTCATCCATGTTGTTGCATAGAACAGGATTTCTTTCTTTTTTAAAGCTGAAAAATATTCCATTGTACGTATATACCACATTTTCTTTATCCACTCATCTGATGATGGACATTTAGGTCATTTCCATAACTTGGCTACTGCAAATAATGTGGCAATGAATACTGGAGTGCAAATATCTTCAAGATCCTAATCTCAATTCTTTGGGTTTTTTTTTCATCCTCACCCGTGGACTTTTTTTTTTTCATTGCTTTTAGGGAGAGAGTAAGGGAGGAGAAACACCAATGCAAGAGAGAAACATGGATCCCTTGCCTCCAGTACATTCCTAGATTGGTGATCAAACCCACAATTTAGGTATGTGCCCTGACCGGGAATCAAACCTGCAACCTTTCGATTTCAGGACACACTCCAACCAACTGAGCCACATTTGCCAAGGTTGATCTCAATTCTTTTGGGTAAATATACAAAATGTGGTATCGCTGGATTATATGGTATTTTAATTATTAATTTTTGGGGAAGCTCTATATGGTTTCCCATGGCGTCTGCACATTTTACATTCCCATCAAGACTGTACAAGGTTCCAATTCCTCACCAACGCTTATCTTTTGTTTCTTTGATAATAGCATCCTAACAGGTATGAGGTGATACCTCATTATGGTTTTGATTTCCATTTCCCTGATGAATATTGGGCATCTTTTCACATACCTATTGGCCACGTATATATATCCTCTTTGGAGATCTGTCTATTCAAATACTTTGCTGAGTTCTTAATTGAGTTATTTGGGGATTTTTCTACAATTGAGTTGAAGGATTCCCTTATATATTTTGGCTATTAACCCCTTATCAGATATATGATTTGCAAATATTTTCTCCCATTCCATAGGCTACCTCTCTACTATTATTTCCTTTGCTGTGCATCAATTTTTAGTTTGATATAGTCCCACTTATCTCTTTCGTTTTTGTTTCTATGCTTTCGCTGTCATATCCAAGAAATCATTTCCAAGACCAATGTCATGAAGTTTTTCCTCTATGTTTTCTTCTAGAAGTTTTGTACTTTCAAATATTATGTTTAACTCTAATTTATTTTTATTTAATATTTTGCATGATATAAGGGTCCAATCTAATTTTTTGCCTATGGATAATGAATATATAGTTTTCTCAACACTATCTGTTGAAGAGGCTATCCTTTTCCCACTGTGTATTTTTAGCACCCTTGGTGAAAATCAGTTGATTGTATATGCATGAATTTATTTCTGGGCTCTTCTATACCATTGCTCTGTATGTCTGTTTTATGCTAGTGCCGTACTGTTTTATTACTACAGTTTTGTAATGTATTTTGAAATCGGAAAGTATTATGTTTCCAGCTTTGTTATTCTTTCTCAGAATGCTTTTGGCTATTCGAGGTCCTTTGCAGTTTCAAATTAATTTTAGGACTGTTTTTCTTTTTCTGTACAGAAATAGATGCCAAATGCCACTGGGATTTCAATAGGGATTGCATTTAAATCTGTAGATTGCTTTGGGTATTAGGAATATTTTGATAATATTGTCTTCTAATTCATGAACACAGGATGTCTTTTCATTTATTTGTGTCTAACTTCTTTCATCAATGTTTTGTAATTTTCAGTGCACTCATCTTGTACCTCTTTAGTTAAGTTTATTCCTAAGTATTTTATTATTTTTAATGTTATAATAAATGGGATTGTTTTCTTAGTTTCCTTTACAGATCGTTGTCAGTGTATAAAAATGCAACTGATTTTCACGTGTTGATTTTTGACCTGCAACTTTACCAAATACTAGTTCTAATATGGTAAATTTGCTTTGTTATATGTTTTTTGCCACATTTTTTTAAAAAATAACTACCTAGTCAGATAGTGACTCATTGCTATTAGTCACTGACTTATTGAGATACTTTCAATATATAGCAAAATGGTAGGTACCTAGAAACATGGCATCAAACATTTTGTAAATAATCCCTATCCCCTATAACCAGATTTCTCTTTAGGAGGTACAATATTATGCTGCTGATTTTTAGCTCTAAAACTGATGCTTCCCGCATGTCTGCTGGGGATGTACTTGAAAGTGTTTTACCAGATATAATAGAGCTTTTGGGTCAAAGTGATCTGAGTTCTGTCCTAGCTCTGCCAATTACTACCTGTAGGATCTTGAACAAGTTATTTAACATCTCTAAGCCTGAGTTTCTTCCTCTGTGCAATAACAAAAATGGTACCTATCTCACAAGATAATTATGAGAATATATAAAATAGTAGGCATAATGTGGGTACAATGTCTGGTTCCTATTGTTAGATAAAAGTCGTTAATAATAAAAATAGCCATATGATGATGACAACAATGATGATGATTAACTGGGCCATCCACTCACTCACCTAGTCCCTATTCATAAGCCAGAACATACAACTGTAGGACAACAGGGCAGGTTTAAGGGTGTAGTATTAGCTATAGGAAAGATTTTTTTCCTCTGTGTATTAACTAGATTCATGCATATCTGTCACCCTGATATATATTTGATGAAGTATCAAATACAAATGTGTTTTCTGCCCATGTACTAATAATTTGAAAACATTTTTAACCCCATCTTCAACTACTGAATTGTCTGGCTTTACTCTGCCTTTTGGGAGAGGAGTCAGTCAAAAAAAAAAAAAAAAACAGTAGAAAAGGAGATTGTTTCTAATTGAATTGACAGAGCCAAAAACCTGCTGTGCACTGAATAAATTTTTTTAATTAAGTTTGACTCATGCTAATGCTGTTAATCCCTCAGTTTATAAGCATTTTTGGTCCCCGTGAATTCTCTTTTAAAAAAAATTCTCCCTTTCATGTTACAACTGGAGCACAAATTAATTGCGAAGGATACTATCCATATCAAATCAATTACCATGTCCTGTCAATTTTTCCTTTGTGATGACTCTCTATCTTTTCCTTCCCACTACTGATTCAATAATGTTAATCTGCCTTCATCTCACTCCTGGATATTTTCACTAGCCTCTCTTTGGTCCCTCTGCAGCAAAGAATCAACCATTTTTCTGTCCTATGAACCGTAAGAAAAGTCTTTCTTAGTTATAATCCTTTCTTGACTCTCTGTTATCTAAAGGATAAAATCCAAATCCCTTAACTTAACTTTCAAGTTAACTGAGATTCTCTTCCACATTCTGATCCCAAAACCAATCCAATTTCTTCTCTCAAGGAAAGCCTTTTACAATTGTTTCCCAAATGGCCTTAGTATATTGGAAATGGGACTGATCCAATGGCACGTGATCATTATCTTTAGCTCATCAATTTCCAAACATTAAACAGTGTGTGAAAAAGAAAAGATAAGAGTATTCCTTCATTTCCAAATATTCCTGACCATGACTAAAAACCACAGAAAAAAAGAACAAAGATTAATATGCATACAACAAAACCCACCCTATATTCCTTAATTCCCAAGAAAAGTTTACTTCTCAGCCTAGGCTCGCAATTATTTCCACAGGCCTCCGAACTTTTAGGAAACCAAGACTGCCAGAAGATGAGCCTAATACTGGTCTCCATGGTAGTAACTCATCAGCCTAACAATGTCATCAAGTTTTCACAATGCTCACTTCCATATCATCACCACAGCCCTCTCCTATACTAGTAGTAAAGCAAATGAGGCTACTGGGGAAGCAGAGCAGAAGCTAGAAGTGGTGAACTAAATCAGCTGCCAGGACGGGAACAAAATTCAGGAATTATACTACCTCCTCATACCCAATTACTAAGAGTTGTACATTTAGTTTTCATTTGTTTTTAGTTTTTCCCTATGTTTTTTCCCTTCTGAATAAACAAACTAGCTTGAAGGCAGCAAGACTTTGAAGATGTAAGAACTCCTTCTTTACATGCAAACCACTCTTTCTCAAGACCTCTATTTTCCATAAGAGAGTATTTTATAACATTAGATTCATAGGTTCTCCATACACACTGGGGCTCTTTTGGTTAATGGTGACTGCAAACAAAGATCCCGAAACAACCACTGGAAAGACAACTACACCCAAGTTAAGTAAATTAAAGACTTTTGTTTTCAGTTTGGATAGATTCCAGACCACCACAACTTAACCCATGATTTATTATTTCAACAAATATTTATAGAACACCTACTATGTGCCAGGACCTGTGCATGGCACAGAATATATAGTGACTTAAAAAAATAGTACCACAATCCCTGGCCAGTGGCTCAGTTGGTTGGAGCAACATCCCCTACACCAAAAAGTTATCAGTTCAATTCCTGGTCAGGGCACATACCTAGGTTGTAGATTTAATCCCTGGCTGGGGCACATTCGAATGGCAACTGATCGGTGTTTCTCTCTCACACTGATGTCTCTCTCTCTCTCTCTCTCCCTCTCTCTCAAGACAATAAACATATCCTCAGGTGATAATTAAAAAAAACAAAAATACCACCGTACACTCAAGTGTCTGATACCAAGAGATATCAAGAGATACCAGGGACAGAGGTCTACTCTAAGAGAAAGTATGCAGTGAGTTCTTGAGCATCCTTATTTTATAGTAAGAGGATCAACAGTTCTGACTTTTAAATATTATAACTGTGTGCCAAAATAGGAATTCAGTGTAAGTAAACAAGCATGTATGACCACCACTATTTATTCTAGAAATGATGAAATTCTAAAATGGACTGGGAGCAGCCATACATTACTGATAAAAACAGATTTTAGAATCATCAGCTCTGACTCTTCTAACTTCTAGTTGTAAAGCTGGGACAAATTACTTGAACTTCAGTTTCTCATCTTTAAATGGTGATATTTGGAAAAACTGGTAAAGTTGTTGTAAGGATAAAATGAGATATTCTATAAAGTGCCTTTCAGAGGGTAGGTGCTCAAGAACCATTTATTTCCTAATTAAGAAATTAGGGCTACTGACACCAATTAGGAAGTTACTGATTTAGTAGAAGGCCTGGATAGGACAGTAACAGTAAGACCAAAGATAAAATGAAAAATACCAAAGGCAGTTAAACAGGCAAAAAAGAGAGTTGGCATTGCATCAAAAAAGATTTCCTTATACTTATGAAATAAAAGAAATATTCCTTTAAAGAAAAGGCTAGGTCTCAAAATAAGGTTGAACATTTTCTATCTTACGAAAAATTCGACTTCTAGGCAAAATCCAAAATGCAGAAAAGAAGAAAATATACCCTTAGGATAAAATATTTCAGGTCATTACATTTCAGTAAGAAGAAGAAAAAAATTATCTAAAGAAGGAAAAGGGGTCAGGGTGAGGTACCAGAGAGTAAAAGGGGTCAAATATATGGTGACAGAAGGAGACTTGATTTTGGGTAGTAAACACACCATACAATGTACAGAAGATGTATTATAGAATTGCACACTTGAAACCTATGATTTTATTAACCAATGTCACCCCAATAAACTTAATAAAAAATGTAAATGGAAAAAAAATGTAAATAAAGAGGTCATCAGTAAAGAATTCATTTATAAACAATCTGATAAAGAATCATACAATGAGCCTGGCTGGTGTAGCTCAGTTGATTGAGTGCGGGCTGCGAACCAAAGGGTCGCTGGTTCCATTCCCAGTCAGGGCACATGCCTGGGTTGCAGGCCAGGTCCCCAGTGGGGGCCACGTGAGAGGCAACCACACATTGACATTTCTCTCTCTATCTCCCTCCCTTCCCTTCTGTCTAAAAATAAATAAATAAAATCTTTTTAGGAAAAAAGATGGCGGCGGAGTAGGAGGGAGCAGGATTGGCTTCCTCCAGCCCACTGGTGGGATATCTGGCCGATTTTCTGAGGAGCGGAGCGATTGCCCAGCTGTATTCCAGTGTGGGGGAAGGTTGGCAACCAGGATTGCACATAAAACTGAAAGAACAGACTGTAGGGAGTCTGCTTCGGAGTGAAGGCGTCCCGCGGGACTCCCGGGGAGCCGGGAGGTCTGCAGATCCAGTCGCAGCAGCTTCCGGGTCTTGGGAGAGGCTCAGTCCCCAGCAGGCCGGAGGTCGGTGCGTACGTGGGGACTGGTCTGCAGAGGCTGGCGATCCCAGCAGGAGGAATTAGAGATTGAACTGAACGGGAGATCTGGGACCTGGAGCGCACCCTGCGAAGCCAGTAAGGGGCGGCTGGGGGTTGAGCCCGACCGGATGCCCAGGCCGGTGGCTTCCAGGCACCAAATCCAGAGACAAAAGCGGTCAACGAATACAGGGGCGCGGAGCTCACTCCTGGAGGGCCTGAGACACAACCCAGCCACTGTGATCGGAGACCTGAGATGCAGACTCCCTCCATGGGACAAAAACAGAAAAACAGAAGAGCACCATCAAGCCCCACTGAGAGGAGACACAGACCTCACAAACTCTGACTCAGTGTGGAGGTCAGGCAAACCAGAAGAGGTGCTGCGAATTCCTAGCAACTCGGCTGGAGGCAGGACAGCAGCTAAGAGTGTAGCTCATGAGGAAAGAAAAGGAAACCTGATATCTTCCCAGCCTGTCACAGACAGAAGGACCGGAGGAACAGCCCTGACAGGACACTGTTAAAGCCAGACAACAGAAGTCTTTTTTTTTTTTACTTTCTTTCTTTTGTTTTCTCTTTGTTTCTTTGTTTGTTTCTCCCCACCCTTCTTCCTATCTGTCCCTCTATATTTTTAAACTCCTACCTTCCCTTCATTTAGTATTCCTAGTTTTCTCTTCTTTTTATTTCTTATTTTTTATTATTTTTTATTTTATGTTATTTTAGTATTATTATTTCATCTTTCTTTTTCCCTTTTTTTTTTTTGGCTTTCTTTTCCTCCGTTTTCTCCCTTCCTCTCTCTCCTTTATCCACAGGTGAGACATTAAAACCTGGAATTGTAAAGAGAATAGAGTGGGATCCAGACAAGAGTCAGCCCAAAAAACAGAGACAGTGACACAAAATTAACTTCACTGCTCCAGAGAACTTGACAGATCAATTTAAGAATCAGAGGCTAGCAAGAAGAATCCCACAAACAATGGGAAGACAAAGAAACAATCCCCAAATGAAAGGAAAGGAGGAAGCCCCAGAAAGAATGATAAACGAAACAGAGGCAAGCCAACTATCAGATATTGAGTTCAAAGCATATGTTATCAGGCAGGTCAAGAAACTCAAGAAGCTTGATGAGCTCACAGAAAATTACCAGAAACTACAGGGAAACTACAATGAACTCAAGGCAAACTATGTCAACATGAAAAAGGAAATAGAAACTATTCACAAGGGCCAAGAGGAAATGAAGAATACAATATCTGAACTGAAGAACACAATAGAAGGAATCAAAAGCAGGCTCGATGAGGCAGAGGATCGGATCAGCGAGCTGGAAGACAAGGTTGGAAAAAAGCACCCAAAAAGAGCAAGAACAGGAAAAGAGGCTCAGAAAGAATGAAGAGGTATTAAGGGAAATGCAGGACAACATGAAACGTAATAATATTCGTATAATAGGGATACCAGAAAGAGAGGAAGAGCAGCAAGGGATGGAAAACCTGTTCGAAAAAGTAATGATGGAAAACTTCCCTAATCTGATGAGAGAAAAAGCCACACAAATCCAGGAAATACAGAGAGTCACAATCAAAAGGAACCCTAACAGGCCCACTTCAAGACACATCATCATTAAAATGGCAAAATTCCAAGACAAAGAGAGAATCTTAAAGGCAGCGAGGCAGAAGCAGGAAGTAACATACAAGGGAACCCCGATAAGGTTAGCAGCTGACTTCTCAATGGAAACACTCCAAGCCAGAAGGGAATGGCAAGAAATATTCAAAGTATGAGAACCAGAGGCCGGCAACCAAGACTACTCTACCCAGCAAGGCTCTCAATCAAGATAGATGGCCAAATAAGGAGCTTCCCAGACAAAAGAAGTCTAAAAGAATACACCTCCACCAAACCAGCTATGCAAGAGATGCTAAAGGGACTGATTTTAGGAAAGGAAGGGAAAGAAAGAGAGAGAGGAACACAGGTACAAAAAAAATAGCAATGAATAAGTACCTATCAATAATAACCTTAAACGTAAATGGATTAAATGCTTCAATTAAAAGACATAGAATAGCGGAATGGATAAGAAACCACGACCCACACATATGCTACCTACAAGAGACCCACCTCAGGACAAAAGACTTACACAGACTGAAAGTGAAGGGCTGGAAACAAGTTTTCCAAGCAAACAGACGAGAAAAAAGAGCTGGGGTAGCAATACTCATAAGACAAAATAGACTTCAAAAAAAGGGCCATAAAGAGAGATCCAGAAGGACACTTTATAATACTCAAGGGAAGAATCCACCAAGAAGACATAAACATTGTAAATATATACACACCCAACACAGGAGCACCCAAATACATAAAGAAAATCTTGGAGGACTGCAAGAAAGACATTGATAGCAACACAATTATAGTAGGGGACTTCAACACCCCACTGTCAAAAATGGACAGATCCTCCAAACAAAATATCAGCAAAGACATCGTGGCATTGAACAATGCCCTAGAAAAAATGGACTTAACTGATATATATAGGGCCCTTCACCCCAAAGAAGCTAAATACACATTCTTTTCAAATGCACATGGAACATTTTCAAAAATAGACCATATGATAGGACACAAAACAAGCCTCAACACATTCAAGAAAATTGAAATCATACCAAGTATTTTCTCTGACCACAAGGGTCTGAAATTAGAAACCAACCCAAAGGAAAAAACCTAAAAACACTCAAAAGCATGGAGACTGAATAGCATGCTATTAAACAATGAATGGGTCAAGGATGAGATTAGGGAAGATATCAAAAAGTTCCTTGAAACAAATGAAAATAAACTGACAACAACTCAAAACTTATGGGACACAGCAAAGGCAGTCCTGAGAGGGAAGTTCATAGCGATACAGGCCTACATAAAAAAAAACAGAAACAGTTTACACAAACAACCTAACCCTATGCCTACAAGAACTCGAGGAACAAGAGCAAAGACAACCCAGAGCAAGTAGAAGGAAGGAAATAACCAAGATCAGATCAGAATTAAATGACATAGAGACTAAAAGGACAATTCTAAGGATCAATGAATCCAGGAGCTGGTTCTTCGAAAAGATAAACAAAATAGACAAGCCTTTAAGCAGGCTCATCAAGAAAAAAAGAGAGGACCCAAATAAACTCAATCAGAAATGAAGAGGAGATATTACAACTGATGCCACAGAAATACAAAGGATTGTAAGACACTACTATGAAGAACTGTATGCCAAGAAATATGAAAACCTAGGAGAAATGGACAACTTTTTAGAAAAATATAATCTTCCAAAACTCAATAAGGAAGAAACAGAAAGCCTGAACTGACCAATAACAGCAGATGAAATTAAAGTAGTAATCAAAAAGCTTCCAACACACAAAAGCCCTGGTCCAGATGGTTTCACAGGAGAATACTACAAAGCATTTAAGGAAGAACTAACACCTATCCTTCACAGACTATTCCAAAAAATCCAAAATGATGGAAGACTCCAAACTCTGCCAGCATCATCCTAAGCCCAAAACCAGAAAAAGACACAACAAAGAAAGAAAACTCCAGGCCAATATCACTGATGAACATTGACGCTAAAATCCTCAACAAAATATTAGCAAACCGCATCCAGCAATACATCAAAAAGATCATTCACCATGACCAAGTGGGTTTCATCCCAGAGATGCAAGGATGGTACAACATTCACAAAATAATAAGCGTAATACATCACATAAACCAAAGCAAAGACAAAAATCACATGATCATATCAATAGATGCAGAAAAAGCATTCATTAAGGTACAGCATCCATTTATGATAAAGACACTTAGCAAAGTGGGAATAAAGGGAGCATCCCTCAACATAATAAAGGCCATATATGAGAAAACTACAGCCAACATTATACTCAATGGACAAAAACTAAAATCTTTCCCACTAAGATCAGGAACAAGACAAGGTTGCCCACTATCACCACTTCTATTCAACATAGTTCTGGAAGTTTTGGCCACAGCAATCAGACAAGAAAAGGAAATAAAAGGCATCCAAATTGGAAAGGAGGAAACAAAACT
>PVJI01026223.1:0-19303 GCA_004026765.1 Micronycteris hirsuta
GGGGTCTCTTTCCCTGAATTCTTATCTTTCTCCAGATCACATTTGTTTGTCTTGTTGTGAAACAGATATGTGACAGGAGGCAGTTAAAGTTGAGACAGTTATGCAAAGTTATGTATGTGCTCTTTCTGTAAGCACTAGGGAACCCCTCATAAAACAGTGACCAGAGGCCAGCAATTAACCAAAGCTATTGTACAGGCTTTCCTTTGGGCACCGTGGACCCCCTCCTCTTCCCCTTCTAGACCTTGGGATGAATACACAGTTTCAAAGGCTTTCTCCCAGGTAGTGGAAACCATACACAGAATTTCAAGAGTCCCCCCGCCCCATGCTAGCATGATGTTTCTTGTGATATTCAAGAAATCTGGCAATATTATTGGACCTGGCTCAGGACTGCTGAGTTCCTGGATGAGACACATCTCCCTCTTCCTCCCTGATTTAGTTTACTATGTATCCCACCTAACAATCCTTCCAACTGCAAAATTCAGGATTTATTTATGACACATGGTTAAACTTAAGTGAGGAATACTGGCTTGAAACTAATTTGGGGCCAAATGAAGTTTGCCTGTGTGCTTTTCCCTCCTACCCGAGGCTTGTGTCTCTGGAGATTTTCCCGTTTCTTTCCTGTAGCTCTTCAGTAACTGATGATGGAATTGTTAAACTTAGAAACTTAACATGTGACTGACTATATTCAGGGTAGAATATTCAGGTTTAAGGAATCTGTTACATAGAATCTTTCATGTCTAGAAATATTAATCTTCTTGATCAAATGTTATGTTAACGTGCTTGAGATTTTTATGATAAATCCAGTTTACATATGCTATCCAAAGCCAAAATTTAAAAAGCATGACCCCAGAGAAAGTTCTGTTTAGTAAATATAGTTTAGTTTGAAATGATATTTTTCTCACTCGATGACAATTTGCTCTTAATACAATGTGTAAATATTTAACCCCTATAGTAATAACAAAATCTGTATTAGTTTTCCATGGTTGCCACAATAAATTACTATAAACTTAGCACTTTATTATCCCACAGTTCTGTAGGTCAGAGGAATGTATGAGCTTGTACAGTTTCTCTGTTCCAACTTTCACATGACCAAAATCAAAGTGTCAGCTGTCTGGAAAGAATCTGCTTGTTTTCCTCTATTT
The DNA here is from genome assembly GCA_004026765.1 of Micronycteris hirsuta. Taxonomy (NCBI): domain Eukaryota; kingdom Metazoa; phylum Chordata; class Mammalia; order Chiroptera; family Phyllostomidae; genus Micronycteris; species Micronycteris hirsuta. Next base: position 1,143 of record PVJI01026223.1, read on the forward strand.
ATTATTGTTTATGCTATTATAGTTGTCCCCACTTTTTCCCCCTTTGCCCGTCTTCATTCAGCCCCTTCCAGCTGCCACCCCGCAGCCATCACTGCACTGTGGTTTATGTCCATGAGTCATGCATAAATGGTGTTTGGCTAATCCCTGCTCCTTCTTTATTTCAGTTCCCCCTTCATCATCTCCTCTGACAGCTGTCAGTCTGTTCTATACACCTATGCCTCTGTTTCTGTTTTGTTTATGAGTTTATTTGGTTCCAGAGTCTGCTTTTAACCTCATACAGGTTACCGGCAGAATGCAAACCTTTGCTTGTACAGCTGAGGCTTCCTTTTCCTTGCTGATGGTCAGTCTTGAGCCTCTGTAAAGCTTCCTGCATTCCCACTTCACATCACCCCTCACCTTCCAATCACCAATGGTGTGCCAAGTCCTTCTCTTGAGTCTCTCCAGATTCTCCTTTTGACTCTCTCTGACTCTAGCCTGAGAAACTTCTCTGCATTTAATGGTCCATGTGGTTACATTTGCCTCACCTGGATAATCCAGGAAAATGTCCCTATAGTAAGGCCCAAGATCTTGATTACCTCCGCACAGTCCATTTCCCCACGTACCATAAGACAGTCTCAGATTTCAGGGTTATTGTGAAGACGCCTCATACTAATATGTAATGTGGCATATGTAACATATATTAAGTGCTATGATATTCCATGATGTGTGTTGAATGCTCAATGCACATTATTTTCTTTAATTCTTCAGTAACCCTATGAGATTGCTACAACTATTTTTCTACTTTTATAGAAAAAGAAATAGATTGTTGGAGAAGTTTGTGTTACCTGGTCAGGTTCACAGAGTCAGTTCTACTGTGTGGCATATGTATTACTAAAAAGTACTGTACTATGCAACATTGCATTATAAAAAGCATAGCGTTATGGGAAATACATGGTAAAGGGCACAGCATTCAACATCATTGTCAAGGACACATTAAAAAACATAAGTTACTGGTAAGAGTGTTAGTACAGTTATATATACATCAGATGAATAAATATATAAAAATTACATGAAATATGCACTTTGAAAAAACCCGGTTTGCTTTTGGGAGAGGACCTTGGAAAAGTTCAGCTTGTGAGTTATTGTGACGTGGTGGAAGGAAGATTCTCTGAAATCAGGTGGAAAGTTGTAATCACGGATAAGTGGCTCCTAACACACTTGCTGTACTGACCACGTTGTGGGTGTTTGGGGTGTGTGTGTTGGTGTTAGCATTTTGTGGGTTCCTACATGATTTCTTTCAGCTGAGTGCAGTATTTCACCGTCACCTAGTGTTTCTCAGGGATGAATTCAGGCATAAGCAAACACAAAATTCACATTATGCTCAGAGTGTTCTGTGATGTGTCAATTATGTTGGAATAAATCTGTGTTTACAAAACAAGTGTTAGAGCAGACCTGACTGTACTGAGAGGCAGAAGAGTGCAGAGGAATGTGTCATTTTATAAGTGTCTGAACTCATATGTGTGTTTACACACACCCATAGGAATCACATGATGAAATTTTAAGAAAAGCTTCATAACCTAACTTTTAGGGTATGTATTTCCATTTGATATACTATTTTTGAAGGAAACACAGAGAACTCAATATTTCCTAAGCTGCAGTTTGTTTTGGTTACCTACCCCTGAACTCAGCTATAAGGAAAGCGAGGTGGGAGGTGAAATTAGATGATCATTTTCAAGTGCTTAATAAGTTTTAGGTACTTTATACACAATCTAATTTTGTTCCCCCAACTGGGGGTAATCGTTTTATTAACTCGTTTATTTTATAAACATGAATATGAATCTTAAGTAATCAAAAAACTCTCCCCAATTTCCTCATCTCACACTAAACTATAAAATGAGGAATTTTTTAAATATTTTTAAATGCATGTTTGATTTATTTAAATTTCTTGAGGTAATGTTGGTTAATAATGTTATAAGCATGTCTCTCTGTTGACAATGAAGTTCATTATCACATTGCCTCTACACTGTAGCCCTGGCTTACATAATAAAAATGAAGTATTTATCCTGGTTATTCCTTATCTAAATTTGTGACCCAAGTTCAGTAAATATAAAAATTAACCTGTTATCTTATCCCCCCAAACTAGCTTTCCTTTTTTAGTCCTCATTCTTATTAATATGATCAAGTTACCCATGCCCAAAATCTTGAGGTTATCTTTGTAGCCTTCTTAACCTGCCACAGGCAGTAATTTACCACTTCTTATTAGTTATTAAAGCATTTCTAGGATCTTTTTGTCTTCCCTTTTTTAGCCATCATTCTAATAGAGATCCTACCGCCTCAAAACTATGTTACTGAAAGAGAGACAAGCATCTTCAGTATCTATGTTTTCAAGTTCATCTTCCAAAATACCAACAAATTTAGCTTGCTATTATGAAATCTGAACACTATTATGAAATAAATGAACACAATTAGGCCTCTCAAAGCACATGCCTTTGTGAGCCCTTGAAAAGCAAAGAAAGCAGAGAATCTTTTATATTGGAACATAAGGCCTGCAGTAATACATTTTTATGCACATTTTCCCAAGGTTATTAGTTTCATGGAGCTCTGCCAAAGTAAAAGAGTCCCCTTCCAGGAACTCTGGATAAGAAGTACAGGAAAGTCATTCTTAGCATGTGAAGAAATTTCACAGAAACCATCTTTAATACACATATTAAGTAGCTAGTACCTAGGTCTTACAGAGTCACAGAAAAAAACCAAAGGGGGTTTAGTTTTGCAGGCTTGTTCGTCTCACCTGCAACCATGAGCAAGAGTTGCCTGTCAATAAACATGTGCGTAAGAATTGTAGGTTCAAACTATAAAGAACACATGGACAAAACCAAGGGGGATGGCATCAGGGGAGAGAGGTGGGGATGGTTGGGGTGGCGGGGGGAGTGGTGGGGGGGAAATACAGACAACTGTACTTGAACAATAATAAAATTAAAATAAAAAATTTTAAAAATTATAGATTCATATTTCCTTTTTCTAAGTCCCCTGTACTCCCCCAAGATTCCTTCTGCAAGCTGCCTTCAGGAATCTATATTAGTTGAATAATTAATTAATACCTAAAATTTTATAAATATATGAAGGAAACCTGCCTGTTTTGAACAAAGGGAGAAAGAATAGTAATTTTTTTTATTCAAAACTCTGTTAAAAAATAAAACTATTTAAAGACCAAGCTTGGGACATGATTGAGAGCTTCCATGCTGACAGCATCATAAAAAAGAATTCTGAAGGCAGTCACATTCCACGCAGTGACTGCAGGTGGCCATGGTTCCCATACAGACGAGCTGAAGTTAAACTCCTAGAGGGAGAGAGTCAAAGTGGGTCTTTTTTCCTGCTGCAGTTTTGGAAAGCATATTCTGAAACCCAAAGGAAACGTTGCTCAATGTTTCAGTACATTTGAAGGAATATTAACTGCTTTGATTTTATATTTATTGCCCATAATACTGGCATTTTAGAACATAAAGTTACTTTACAAAGTCATATTAGGTGCACTCATTTTTAAAATGCATTTCCCTTGGCTGTTTTACACTTCAAAAGATTGATAGGGTCATGTGGGTACTTGAACCTGGTTTGCTTTGGTTTATGAATATTTTGTGAGTGTCAGTGGTGCTGGGGCTGCTTTCAGAACGCCTTGTTCTAACAGTTGTTTTGATGTGTGGCTTTATGAATTTGATCCTTTGAAACAAACTGTGCTGCACTGGGAGAACTGGCTCTGTAGTTCCATGCTTGCCTTCTGCTTCACCTTAGAGCCTTTCCATTTATTTTCTAGGGCATTGGTTCTGAAATAATTCAGGCTTTCCATTCTTTCCAACAAGTTGCAAGAGATAAGAATACATTGTTTGTTCAGAAAATTACTGTAATTAGACAAGTAGCACTAGTAATGAAGGAGTTGCTCTGTTGGAATTTGCGAATTTTCAGAGTAAATGCATTTGCATGGTTGGTGCCATTTTCTGATAAATATACAAAAGATTCATACATTTCCCTGGGGTTATTCACCCTTTCCAAAATATTAATTCATGAATGTCTATATTTCTTTAACTCCCCCTCCTTTAATGCTGTCATAGTTCTGGTATTTATCACTCCTTTGTGTGTGTGTGTGCAGGATCCTCACATTTTCAACGTGAAATTCCTATGACCCCGATCCCTGCCTGCTTCCTCCTCTTCCTCATCACCACCATCAAGCCATTCTCTCATTGCCACTGGAGCTATCTTCCTGGAGTAGATTCACCTGTTATATTTCCTCTTCTCTCCTTAATCGAGGTTCTCTATGGTGTACGCCCTACCTACTCTTAGTTCCTCATATGCTACTGTTCCCGTGTAAACTCTAGTTGAGCCAAATTAAGAAAGTTTCTTGTACTCACATACACACACACCTTTTTTCACACACACATTCAGGCATAAAGTTTTTCAAGCTATAGAATAGAATAGTCAGAACAACATTTACATTTTTTTTCACCTAACTGGCTATTTAGATGTATTCTTAAAACTCATTCTATTTATCCATCCATTTATTTATTTATTTATTTATCACAGTGTTTAATTACCTATAATGATCTATGCCCTGTGCTCCAAACTAAGGGTAAAGAAATAAATAAAGCATACTTGCTTTAAGTATCCCACAAGACTTCCATGATAATACCCTACCTGGCTGACGCATCTACTCAGAGACACAAGAGGAAATATTTAACCCAGGCTCTTTTTCCAATTCATTTTATTATTCCCATGCCACTTTATATATTGCAAGATAGGGATATGCCTGAATATCTCCCTCATTAAATTTTATGCTTTTAGATCAATGAACTGATGCATTATATTCTTTATATTTTCAGTGATACATAAGACTATGCCAAATACAATATTGTTTGGTTAATAGTCATGATCCTAGTAGATCATTAGATGAAATTTCATTGCTTTGCATCTTGACATGTGTAAAATACATAAGCCCAAGACTTATAATTCCCTTATTTTATTTTTTTTCAATAAGCGTACTCCACAAAAAAAATATCAAACCTGTGCAAATGATTGTGCACACACATACATGTCCCATAACGTATAAAATTGGGAGTTTAAAACAAAATGCTTTTTTAAAAGATGTCATCTGTCTTAATACAAAGAAATATTTTCCATTTTCTGAAAATACGTGTTTCAAAGTTCAACTAGTAAAATGTAGTTTTTCACATGGAGAAGTTGTCTCAAAGTTCTTATCTATTTTTGTGTAAAGCAAAAACTTGCTATTAATTGTGGGAATAAACAATGTCTTTTTAATCATTAGTAATGGAGCATCAAAGTACAGAATTAACATCTCATAAGTCTTGCCAAGATGAGATGATCTTGCTAGAAAATTGTGTTTTCTACAAAAATTCCTGAATCTACAACTTACAGTACAATATTTTTAAGGTGATACTTCTTCTCTGTTCTTGGACCTCAGGTCCACAAAACCCCTGTGTAACTTCCAGGATTCAAGGGTGGCAGCAGCTCTATTATTTCATAAAGTGAAAACCAGGCTGCTGCCTTTGAACTATAAAATAAGTTGTTCTGACTGAAACTCAAGCCACCCTCAAGACTTTTGCAAACACCTCCATAGGTGTTCCACAGAGAAAGGGATAACATGTCAGAAATGGTGATCTCCCCATCCGCGTCCTGGAGAGGTCTATGTGAGAAAGTGTAATTCTTTTTCATATTGTACAGTATCCTTTCGTGTAAATATCAATCTGTCTGTATTTGAGAAAAAAGACTAATGCTAGGTAGGAGCCTAATTATTATTAAATTAAGAACTCTCTTACAGCCCATTAAATGATATTTAGAATGTCACTTGACTTTTAAATCAGCGTTATTTATCATGCCTGCGTAAAGTTGAGCTCCTTAACAACAACCACATCGCTCATCTGTGAAGTCATAGAAATACAGCTCACGAGCAATATGGAAAAGCATATAAATCTTTACTGTTGACCGTCTGAAAGTGGCAGAATAGGGAGACTCACACTCTGAAACTCAATTTCAGTCATTTGTTCCTGCGCCCCAAAATCTGACACTGCATGAAAACTGTTCAAATTACTCCCATGCTTTCCTGCTCAAGCTTCTCAAAAGCTTCTACTTGGCTGACTCACAAGCTTCACAGCTCTCTTTTTCCAAGTCTTTACTAATTCAATCAATCTTGTCTTTTATAATTTCCTTGAATTAATCACCTGTGCCCATTACCCCCTTAAACGTGACAAAATATACTAAATCAAAACTATGTATTTTTTATTAAAAAGGATGGGCAGAATATGGGAAGCTGTACTTAAAAGTTTTATCAAGTCTTATCTAATTTTTAAAAATGTTATCTAAACTTCACCTAAACCTTAGCATATTTCATATTACTCAAATGGTGGTTACAAAGAAACAGATCCAGTTAGGCACAAAATACATATTTCTGAGGAACCTTTTTGCACGTGGAAAACAAGAGCAAAACAAAGCACTGAGGTGTGCACACGGGGTTTAGTTAAATGCAAAGGGGAAATATGTATTTGGGACCAGATACCATATAGCCTGATACCGTAGGCCACACAGGAAGAATACCTGGGTTGAAATTCTTCCCTGAATTTAATGTCCATTTGATTTGGAGCAAACTACTAAATCATTTTGTCACTTAGTTTTCCACTTAAAGAGTAGAAATAACAATACCACACAATGCACAGGCTTATACTGGGAATTAAATGAGATAATCTTCCAGAAGCCCATATAATAGTGATAATTACAAAGTTCTAAATGCAAGCTGGTAAAAACAGTGACAAGATTCTGTTTAGAAAAATGAGAAATGGACTGAATCCAGTTCCCATCTAGTAACCTCATTTTCACCCATTAACTGCACCTATTAATAATTCTAATTATTAGAATTGTAGTTAATTGTAGAATTAACTACAATTCTAATAATTGTAGAATTGCAGATTCCATTTTGATTATGCATAGTTAATTTCTGCTTGAGTTTTACTCTACAGAACACATATTAATTCTGTAGCCGTGACCTTTGGCAAATAAACTTAACATGTAACTGACAATTCTTTAAAATATAATTCAAATGTACAAAAATTGACTCATTATTTATTTATCAGGAATTTTTAGAAAACACCATTTCGGGATCTTATCTGACCAACTTCAAGTCTGGGTTACACAGTGCAAGAAACAAGTAAAAATTAGACCTTCTATGGTTATATCTTAGGTTTGTGTTTTTCTGGTTATAATGAGCAATTAGCAATACCTGCTCTGACTGAAATTTCCCATTAAACTTTTATGATAGCTCCACATCATGACACATGTATTGAGGACTTGGAGCAATCACATTGCTTGAAATACATGTATGTATATATGTATTCATATGAATGGGTTTACATAAAATAGAAAAATCATTTTATAAACTCATTTTATTTTATATTCAATAAATATGTCATATTCCATTTTAATCTAAAATTCAGCCCAACTTTAGGTATTGTACATATAATAATAGTATGTACTTTCTGTATTAAATATTCCTTTATGTGTATGAGCAAATGCACATATACAAAGTGAAAGTATTTGAATACTAATGTATTTTAAGAGCAGACACAAAGCACTATGAACATGAAAATGACTGCTCTGTCTGTAATGCATGTGGGAAATACCTACAGAAAGAAAAGACATGGATTTGTTGTTGGTTTTTTTTTTCACTTCATTGAGGTATAGTTGACACATGAAATTATAAAATACGTAAAATGCACAGGTGATTTATGTATATATTGTAAAAGGATTCCCACCGTCGCATTAACTCGTTCTTTACCTCCTGTATATAGTTTTATGTGTGAAGGGGGGCATTTCAGTTCTACTGTCTTCGTACATTTCAGTTATATGGTGTTTAGATAGTCACCATGTTATGCCCAGATCCTCAGAACTTACTCATCTTCTCTCTGAACGTTAGTTCCCTTTTACAAACCTCTCCCTATTTCCCCCACCTTCACCACCACTTTAATTCTATTCTTTGTTTCTAAGAGCTCAACTTTCATTTTTTAGATTCCACATATAACTGATACCATGCAGTCATGGTCTTTTTTTTTTGTCTGGCTTATCTCACTTAGCATAATACTCTACAGGTTTAGCCAAGTTATTTCAAATGACAGGATTTCCTTCTATCTCGTGGCTGAATACTATTCCATCATGTGTATGTGTGTGTATTAGTCACATCGTCTTTATCCATTCATTTGTTGATAGATGCTGAGGTTCTTTTCATACCTTGGCTATAATGAATAATGTTGCAATGAACATGGGAGTTCAAATATCTGTTTAAGATAATTGTAACAGTTCCTTGGGATTTATACCCCAAAGTGGGATTGCTGAAACATATGATAGTTGTTTTTTGTTTGTTTGTTTTGTTTTATAATTTTAGGGACCTCATGATCTTTTCAACAGTGTCTGCATCAGCTTGCACTTCCACCAACAGTATACGTGTTCCTGTTTCTCTACACCCTAGCTTGCTATTTTTGATCTCCTGTCTTTTTAGTAATAACCATCATAGCAGGTAGGAGGTGATGTCTCATTATGGCTTTGATTTGCATCTCCATTATGATCGTGGTGTTTAGCACCTTAGCATGTACCTGTTGCCATTTGCACATTGCCTTTGGAAAAATGTCTGTCAGGTCTTCTGCCCATTTTTGTTTAATCAATTACTTATTTTTTAGTTATTGATTTATATTCATCCTTTGAATGTTTTGAATATTAACAGATAGCTGTTTTGTAAATATTTTTTCCTGTTTAGAAAAATGAGAAATGGACTGAACCCAGTTTCCTTCTAGTAACCTCACTTTCAGGCATTAACTGCACCTAATAATAATTATAATTATTAGCCCTGGCTGGCATAGCTCAGTGGATTGAGCATGGGCTGTGAACCAAAGGGTTGCAGGTTCGATTCCCAGTCAAGGCACATGCCTGGGTTGTGGTCCAGGTCCCCAGTGAGGGCCATGTGAGAGGCAACCACACATTGATATTTCTCTCTCTTTCTCCCTCCCTTCCCCTCTCTAAAAATAAATAAATAAAATATTTTTAAAAATAAATAAATAACTATAATCATTAGAGCTGTAGTTAATTGTAGAATTGTAAAATTAACTACAATTCTAATAATTGTAGAATTGCAGTGGTACCACGCATTGTCTTTTTATTTAGTTAATGGCTCCCTTTGCAGAGCAGATGCTTTTTAGTTTGATGTAGTACCACTTGTTTATTTTTGTTTATGTTGGCTTAGGTTTTGGTGTCAAATCTAAAAGGTCATTGCCAAGACCAATGTCAAGGGGCTTCCCCCATGTGTTCTTCTAGGAGCTATCTGGTTCCACATCTTACACTTATGTCCTTAATCCATTTTGAGTTTGTTTTTATGTTTGGTGTAAGACGGTGGATTTGATTTTTTTTTAATCTAGATAATTCTTAGCCCTCCAACTTTGGGCAAATTACTTAATTTTTCTATATCTAAGATTTCTAATTTTTACAATGAAAATTTAGTTATTATAAAAAGAATAATTATGTCACTTTTTATCAGATATATTTATTTGCTTATTTTATTGCCCTCCTTCTTCAAAAAGTGTACTTTGGAAGTATATCTCCTACAAAATATTCGTATTTTAGAAGACTAATTTAATTTTTTATTTTGGATGTATCAAGTATGAAAAAATTATCATAAACTGCACAGTGGATCCTAGATTGTTAGCTGAAGGAAAAATGAAAAAGCTAGTTATAAATATTTTGGACAGAAGCCTCAGGAAAGTGCCACAAGCAAGATCACCAGTTTGTAATAGCTCATGATTTATTAATTTTCATGCAGCAAAGTTCATCATAATAATAAGTTGCTCACATTTTAATAAGAACAATGTGTTACTGCATAACAGCACTCTAGGTCGAGTTTCATACCTGGCATTTGGCTTGTTCATACATCTAGCTTCTCATTTTGGATTTCAGTGGTCTACATCATTTATATCCAATACTGACATTAACATCTTCATTGCATTTTTCACCTAAAAGTGAATTTATAGTGAATAATCTTTTGATTTTCCTAAGAGAGGTATACATATGAACAAAGATATTTAAAATAATTAGGAAGCTTATTGAATACAAATTCTTCACATAAATGTTTTAAATGGGGGTAAATTTATAGATATATGAAATGTAAAAATAACAAAGAGAAAATATTTATATGAAGAAGATAATAATGTCACCTAACTAGATAGAAAAATAGTCAGAATGTGTTCCATCAAATGTTATTTTTAAGCTTTAGCTAGTGACTGATATTTGAGGGGCTAATGGTTATTTCTAAAATGTTTGTATGTATCCAGGAAAAACCTTTGCAATATTTGATTTCTAAAAACACTATGATGATTGGTAGAACTTTTTTAATGAACTGTCATATGAATTGTATATATTTCACATGGGATAATAGTTATACAAGGATATATGCTGCTCATTAGAAAAAATAAATGATATAGTAAGAAGCCTAATAAATAAAAATCCTAACACACAGGATAACCACGGTTCACATTTAGCAATCTCTTCTCCTGATATGTATTTTAGTATTATATTTATGTCTATATATTCATCCAGTTGTACAGAGAAAGATTGGTACGTGCACTGCTTACTGCTGTGTGACTGCATGCATAATCTTTTCCCTGCACATGAATTAACTCATATACGATATTGAAAATAGTCACGAGATGTCAAGGACTGTGAAGAATCTGAGATTTCACCCTTCTTGCAAACTTACAAGTTTGAAGGCCACAATTTCATAAATGCTGGCTGAGTACAAGGGACAACAGGGTCACAGACACCAACATGTCTGATGGCACAGCAGGTACCAGGACTGGCATGTTTGTCTAAGTTCTCCTCCTCTCTCAGTCCTATGGGACAACACAGAACGGCCCAGGTGAATGCTGCACATGCAGTGGGATTGCATCACAGCTGGAAAAATCCAAGTTTAGGAAACCTCAGTCTATTATAAAGGAGCTGCTAGCAAACCTGCCCAATTTTTGCCCTGGAGGATGGATCTTAGGCATTACCCCTTTGTCTCCTATCCTGGTCAACAGCAAACAGCTTTGCTCTTTACTTTGAAAGGAGGCAGCATTCTTGTAAAGAAGGTCCAGAACAGAAATTGTCAATGTCTCTGATGTTGCAGAAACACAAGAGACCCATGAAGATTGTCTTCCAGTACAAGGCTTTAATTTTAACAAAGCTCGGCAGATCAGACAGCCTTCACCAGAAATGTGGAATTGGGAGTAAAATGATTAAGTTTTTCTGACCTGATTATTTAACAAAACCCATAAGCAAAATTGGGAGATCTCATTTGTCTACATTTTTCTTTATAGCATAATAAGTTAAATAATGTTGCAAGCCACGTTGCAATCACATCCAAACTGTTCTTCAAAAAGATATCTGCCAGTGTTTGTTCCTCCATGTATTCTGCTCTGGGAAAGAACAAAGGATTAATGCCCTCTTACTTTCTCCCACCCGCTCACTACCAACTAATTAGTTATATTTTGTTTCATTTTATTTGTCATGCAGGATTGATGTCCACATATACATAATTAAAATTTATATTTTAATGGTTGCTTTTGCTTCATAATTTATCATTTATATTGCTATAATAATAATTACCACATTTGAGGGTTATGTTTTTAAGTGCATCAATACTCATTGTAAGAACCTGGACACTGAGAATCCCTGAGTTATGAATGTGCTCTCAATATTTATGTTTTAATTGAATTATTTATTTATTTTATGGAATGGCATGGGTGTTATAATTCTAAATGTATGCATATTTGAGATGTCTTTCTATTTATTTCATGTAAATAAAGGTAAGGTTCAAACATCTTTACGCTTAAAGATAGAAAGATAAGTTTTTCATGTCTTATGAATGCAAGGGAACTGTAGGTTATATTCCTTGTGTTTGTGTGTATATATATATATATATATACTTAACTTTACATATGTGTGTGTGTGTGTATATACATACTTACCCTTATACGTGTGTGTGTATGCATGCATATATATTTATAGTTTTCTTTATAATAGGTCTAACAGGTCTAATTATTTTCTCTGGGTAATTTATAGGATCTGTTCTTCAATGTTAACAACTAATATATCCATTCAGTACATGTTAATATAGGTATCTATTCTTTTTTGCTGGTGCTTGCAATTATAGATAATTATAGATGTTTAATTCCTTCATAAAAGTTTACTTCTATAATTCCCATGGATACATTTTGTCTTCCATCTGTTTTCTTCAAAGAAAACAAAAGATAATCTCATAACCCACCTCTTTGTCTCAAATAATTTTCATCTGTTTTCTTTCCATTTCATATGAAGTTTCTTTTATCTTATCTGGTGTCCATTTTGCTGGGCTTTCTGTTTTTATGAATAATTTTTTCAAGTTCTGCAATATCATTGTTTTTCATCAAGTTAAAAGCCCCAATTTTATTTTTGTTGTATTTTTATTCTCACTCATAGAAATTATATTTTCTTTAATTCATTTAGGGTTTAAGAAAGCAATAAGATATTTTCTTCTTTTATGTAACATAAAACAATGCTTTTTATGCATATTGGATGCAATATGTCTTTAGCAAAATTATTACTTTTAATCATCTTTGCATTTGCTATTTCTGCAAAAAAAAGAAGAAGAAAAAATGTTGGTAGAATAGTTTAGAACTTCTTTATACTTCAGCAAAGAGTAATTTGAAGTAAGTAATGTTAGCTGCATGGACAGATATGTATGGATTAAATAGCCTATTTATCCATTAAAACAGCCCAAATTAAGGAAAAAGTTCAGATGATAGATGATGAATACTTGAGTCTGATATTATAATATTTTATGTTATTATAGCTTTTGTTTTGCTTTCTTTTATTTTTTAAACCTCTACATTAATAGGCAGCTCTGTTGATTTGGGAGCAAAGCAGCTCTCTGAGAATGGGCATCCTGGAGGGTTTTTTATCCCCCTATGCTAAGGTGAAACTAGTCACTCTATTAAAATGTGAGTTACCTAATTTTAATTCTAAAAGTCAGCATCTATTTTTTTCTTGTCATAAATGTTTTTTATCTGTAAATGAAAAGTGGGCTTATTTTGGAATCTTGCCCATTCTAGCAGGAATGCTGAGTTAAAGGAGAGGAAACAGTTTGGGAAAGTTTAACATTCATCCATCATTAATCTCTAAGAGGGGTCATGGGTTGCAGTCAGATATTCCACCCTTGTGTGGTCCAACATTTCTTTACTCTTTCCTCTCCAGAAAATGATGTTTTTGGACTCTTCAAGGATCTCCTCCACTATTCTATAACTCTGTGTTGCATTTCCAAGTGGGAAAATTGTGTCTTCTCAGACAGAGTCCTTTCAAATTAAATTTTATATAACGTAGTAGATAATTCTCAGAGATTGCAGGGTTGGCAATTTTTATCATATTGAACATTTCTACTTTATTTATTTTATTATTGTTTTATTTTTTACTTTTAAAAACTAGTATGCACTCACTGACATCTTTCTGAAAGTCGGTGCATGAAATAAATTCAGGTATTTTTATCATTATAAAAGATTCAAGAGGACTTTATCTAGTTGATAATGATACATATAAACATTACTAAATGTTATTTTATGAATACCTTAGTTGAATTAATCTGTTCCTTGTATGGCCCATGATAGCATAAACTTGAGGAAGCCAGAGTTCAACAGAAAGAAGTTGGGGTACAGTTTATATGGGAGCACAAGGGTAAAAGCATTACTTCATTTTACTTGATTAGTTAGCTGACAATGTGCACTCCATTCTTGAGGTAATTTTTAGAAATACCAAATCAAATTCAACAAAGTTGAACATATTTATGAATGAAAAATCTATATAATTTTTAAAACTTTTATTTATTGATTTTAGAGAGAGAGAGGGTGAGGGAAACAGAGAGAAACATCAGTTTATTGTTCCACTCGTTTATGCATTCATTGACTGATTCTTGTATGTGCCCTGACCAGGGATTGAACGTGCAAACGTGGCATATTGGGACAATGTTCTAACCAACTGAGGTACCTGGCCAGGGCTATATACTTCTTAATTTTAATTTTCATCTACAATTATTCACTTTGAGTTTAAAAAGGAGAAAGTTTCTATACAAAAAAGACATTAAAACATGATTTCAAACTTTGATTTATTGATATACCTCTGTAAGTTTTTCGAATAATTATGAAGTTTGCATTCAAGTCCTCGCCTACTTTAAAAAAAAATACTGGATCACTTCTCAGCCTTTTGGCTAAGATCAAGTGTAGTATCTGTTCTTATCAGTTTAAAAAAATACTTGGTTTTATTGTACCACTTTATTATTTACGAGGTATATCATTATGTATTGCATGTTACACATATGTATATATATGTAACACACATATTCTAGATGTGATTCTTATATCAGATATACATTTGGGAATATTTTCCTATCTTTGTATTTTCTATCATTTTATATAGGATATATTTTGACAAAGAAAAGTTTAATTTTTATAAATTATCACTTATAATTTCTAAATTAATGGACATGCTGTTCATGACATAAGAATATATACCAACAATAAGTCATGAAGATATTTTTTAATTTTCATTACAAAATTTATATTTAGTTTTACAAAATATTTTAAAGAAGTTGTTTATTTATTTATTTTTAGCGAAGGGGAAGGGAGGGAGAAAGAGTGAGAAACATCAGTGTGTAAGAGAAATATCGGTCAGTTACCTCTCACACACCCTTAAATGGGGTCATGGCCTACCCACCACCCAGGCATGTGGCCTAGCCCGGAATTGAACCCGCAAACTTTTCAGTTTTGGGGATGACATTGAATCCACTGAGCTACACCAGCCAGGGCAAGGTGTACAAAATTTTTAATTAATTCTGCACATGGTGTGAGTTAGTATTCGTGGTTCATTTTATCCTTCATTGTTTCAACACAATTTGAGAATTACTTTGGCCTCCTTGCAAAAACTCAACTGACCATAAAAATGTGGGTTTATTTCTAGACTGTCTATTCTGTTACATTAATCTGTCCTTATTACAACATGATACTAACTTGATAATACTTTATAATACATCTTAAAATTAGCAACCACTGACAACTCCAAAGTTGTGAAAAATTTGCAGAAATGGTTTAATTATGCTTGCCAATTATCATACTTTTAAAGAATGCTGCAGTTAATATCAGGGTATGTTGAATTTTTTTTTGATTTGGTAACAATGAAATCTTAAAACTTTGGAGTTTTCCAATTAACGAACATTGTAAAATGTTATACTTATTTAGATCTTTTAAATTACTTTCAGCAACATTCTGTCACTTTTTATGGTAGAATTATCTCACTTTATAAAAAATGTATTCATATCTATTTTGTGAGTTTTTAAAGTTAAAATACATTTTGAAATTACATTTGTAATTTTTTCTGTTGTTCATAGATTTAAGCTGAATTATGTGTATGGAAACTATATTCTAAAAAATTACTAAGCTCACTTATTAGTTATTATACTTGTCCTATAGATTCCATAAGATTTTTATCTCATTTTCTGTGAATAGATATTTTCATTTCTCTCTATTGAAACTCCATGTTTATACCAGCTAAGGCTTTGGTGAAATATTGAATAGAAAATGAAGAATGGACATCCTTGCTTTGTTTTTGGTCTTAGGGGATATGTTTTGAATATTGTACTCTAAATTATATGTAAAACAGTATGGAGGATCCTCAAAAAATCAAAAATAGAATTACCATATACTCCAGAAATAATACTTCTAGAATACATAGGAAAAAAATTAAAATCAGAATCTCAAAGAAACTTCTTCATTCCTCTGTTTATTACAGCATTATTCAAAAATAGCTAAGACATGGAAGCAATCTAATTTGCCATCAAAAGACAAATGGGTAAAGAAAATGGTGTATATGCATACAGTGGAATACTATTCAGCCTTAAAAAGGAAATCTTGCCATTTGCAATAGTATGGATGAATCTGGAGAACATTATATTACATGAAATAAGCTAGACTATATGATACCAAATAAATAAGAAATCTAAAAACTTCAATTCGTAGAAGCAAAGAGTAGAATGGTGGTTGCCAGAGGCTTCGGGGGACGAGGAAGCAGGGAGACGTTAGTCAAAGAATATAAGTTTCAGCTGTGCAAAATGATGAAGTTCTAGAGATTTACTGAACACCATGGTGTCTACAGTTAATACTATACTGTTTACTTAAAAAATTCAGTAACAGTGTAGATCTGGTGTTCATATCACCAAATAATTGTGATAAAAATAATAAATAAAGCGGTGGTAGGAAACTTTAGAGGTGATGATAATGTTTATGGTATAGATTATGGTGAGAGATTCATGGATAGCTACAAAATTGAAGTAGTATGTGTGAATTCTGCACAGCCATTTGTATGTCAAACATACCTTAAAAGATCTTCTTTAATTTAAAAGAACTTCGCTTACTTAAAAATAAAATCCATCAATTGCTTTATGAAAGAAAATCTAACATTATGTATTTACTAATTTTAATTAAGTTTCTAAACTCCATATTTCTGCTGAATTGGAAATTAGACCTTAAGAAATGAAACTAAACAATTGTAGAAATTTGAGTACTGCCAATATGTTAGCTAACATGCGACTTATTAATAATTGTCTTTGTTATGAAAATGGTCTAAGTGATATGCAGAATATCTTGATTTCTAGATGTATGCTGAAATAATTAAGGATAAAGTGTTAAAATGTCTCAACTTAGTCTAAAAAGCTCAAAAAATAGGTATTCACACATGAACATATGACCACAAAGACATATAGCAAAATGTTAACAATAACTGAGTCTTGTGGGCATACTAGAATGCAGTTTGCTATTTCTTTCAACTTTTCTATATGTTGGGAATTATTTTAAAATAATTAGTGAAAATGCAAATATTTAAAAAGGAATTCATAAATGTGGAAGAAAATAAGCCATAATTTATTATTTATTTAAAATATGTGTGTATATAACTTAATTCTCCTAAGTAAAAATTCTGTGTCATTATTCTTATTTTAGATGTAAAGGAACTGATCCATTAAGCAGTTAAATAAGTTTTCAGAATAAAAGGCCATATGGCAGGTAAGGTTCTTTTTCCTTTTCTTTTTTTTCCCCAAACGTGAATGGATAGGCAAGTAAGTTTCTTGGTAGGTTGAGGAATTGGTAATTAAATCCATAAGCAATGGGCCTCTAGATCAGGTCGTGATCAGAATCCCAGTTTAGGAGCATTTATTTTTACCACAGCATTTAGTAAGAATTGAAGTCAGGGAAGAGAGCCTTAAAATACTTACATCATAATCTACTGAACATGACCAGATAATGCATAATTAGAGGTACCCAGAATATAAAGGTGAGGGTAAGAATCCTGAGACATTTTGATTTATTTTGTGTTTCTAAAGTATATTTTATTAATTATGCTATCACAGTTTTTCCAATTTCTTTCTCCCCTTTCGAATGTAGACAATACATAACTTGAAATTTCAAATTGAAGGAAAATTGGTTAAAAAGTGCTCAAAGTTTAAGTCCACTTTACTAAAAAAAATATATAAATAGATAGACAGATAGATAGTACTGTCACTATTTAAAACTCATATGAAGTTTAAAGATATTCTTGGACAGGAGACAATAAAACCATTTTTGGACACATTGATTTTGACGTGTGTGGGTTATCACAAAGTGAACATGTTGTCAGATTAAGGCTGGAGTGTCATCAACATAGAGAACAACTGAGGCTCTAAAAAGGAAGAAATCTCCATGGCAAAGAATATGGAGAAATGGCATTTGAGGAAAGGCGTAAGTACTAAAACTCAGATTTTTTTTTTCACAGGGTAGATACACACAAATGCATGCACACATTTCTTGGGTTTTTTGTTTGTCTTTAATTATAGGAGGCCTATCCCCAAAAAGTCCAGCTGTTGTTAATATAACAAGAACAGTTTATGTGACATTGATATAACCTGGCAGCCCAAAAAAGTGGACTAGAATGCCCATGTGTGATCAGTGATGCCTTCCCTGTACTCATCAGTGGGGGCAGTAGACACCATCAAGTGAGCATGTGTACTGTGTGGATGTTGCATTCAAAATGACTGAGTGAGTAGAGCAATGAATCTG